>JAOTAZ010000002.1:14606671-14619038 GCA_025629785.1 Erythroxylum oxycarpum | reverse complement strand
AAATAATGAACATCAAATTAATGAAATATGCCTTTTCTTTATTTATTCATAAAGATTGTACAACACTTTGCACAAAATGCGCTAAAGGCGATTGCCTTTAGGGCACTACTCTAACAATCTTACAATAAGCATAAGTCGAGTTACACAGTGTACAAGTCGACTAACACTTACAAGATAGATGTCATTAAGTTGAGGTTTGATAGTCATGCATGTGAGTAGTGAAGATGATGTTTAGGCTTGTGTTGATATTGGTTTGACAATTCCTTGTGAACGTGTGGGATCGGAAAATTTGAAGTTGAGTTTGAGTGTTGATAAGTCGAACAAGGTGTTTGGCTTGCTTGTGTAGTATAATAGTTGTTGAATGAGTAAATTTAGGAAGAATGGAAGATTAGAAGTGTATAAGATTTGTGTAGGTATGGATAAGTTGCAAAAAGGGCAAGGAGATTTGGAAAAATTCCCCTGTCCGTTAAACGGACATGGCTGTCTGTTTAACGGACAGATTCGAGTGAGAAATGACCCCTTGTCCTCATAGTGTCCGTTAGACGGACACCCCTATCCGTTTAACGGACAGTTTCGGGTGTAAAAGTATCCTTTTGTCACTTCGTGTCCGTTTAACGAACACGCACGTCCGTTTAACGGACAGTTTCGGGTGTAATAGTTCCCTTTTGCCACTTCGTGTCCGTTTAACGGACACGCATGTCCGTTTAACGGACAGGTTCGGGTGAAACAGTATCAAAGTCCACCTCATGTCCGTTTAACGGACATGGGTTAAAAAGTTATTTTTTTAAAGATTTTAAGGAGTAGTCAGGGTTTAAGTTTTAATCAGTGTAAGCTCATCACCAAAGTGAGTTAGCAACAAGTGTCGAGATCAAGATTTCAAGAGTTCAGGCAAGACAGGTGTCTCGAGAATGGGCCTCTGTAAGGCTCACCTCCCGGGACAGTCGGGCTCCGGGAGCGGGATCCGACAAAGTAATATTCATTTCTTTATATGCTTCATCTACTCTATTCCTAAGAATAATCATTTCATTCCTTATATATTCTAACAGTGAACTAGACACCCTGTAACTCTCTTTTTCTGCTTAAAATTTCATGCTCAAATCTTCTAAACCTCACAAACTTGATTGAAATGGCATGAACAAAGTCCTAGGTACAAAAGAAAACCTTGACTCCCACTACTAGCCATATCAAAACTCTTCACCATAAATTGGAGTATGAAAACCTTGTTTCCAAATCATCCTCTCTATCACTAATAGTAGGATCACTAAAGACCCATATTGAACCTATTTCTGTAACCTCTATCAAAAAGCCTCAAGTTTTAGAAGTATCCATTTAGGAGACTCCATACGAGAGAGAGAAATATTTTGGCAATGTTGTCTCCTCTTGAAGAATCAGATCCTAATTCATCTCTCGAACATAATGAATCATAAATCAAGCAGCAATATATCTCTGACTCTAGTTCTAAAATCATTATAAATACATATTTTCTCATAGGTGCTTATATCAAAAAGTATTTTGTGATAAAATAAACACACGCAAGAGGGGGTAAATTATGTGTGATTTAAAAAAAATTTGCAAGTTCCTATCAATTAGTATAAAAGATGAGAAGCTACTATTTCAATAGAAAGGACTGTAAATAAAAGGAGTCTGTTAACTTTCAAAATGAAAAGAACTTGTTATCTTTTAAAACAAAAGGAGCTTGTTAACGTTTAAAAACGAAAGGAGCCTGCTATTTCTCAAAATGAAAGGAGCCTGTTATCATTCAAAACAAAATGAGTCTGTTAACATTTAAAAATGAAAGGGGCCTATTATCTTTCAAAATGAAAGGAGCCTATTAGCGAAAGGAGCCGGTAAAAGATTAAAACAAAAGAATCCTCTTACAATATTAGAAAAGTGAAGAAGCCTCATGCAAATTAAACACGAACTCTATAATGCAGAAATTTAAAAGTTAAAAAGAGAGAAAGAAAGACACAATCGATTTATACTTGGTTGGCTTATAACAAAGCATATGTTCCCCAAGTATCCAAATTGAGTATTTTACTATAAAACTCTAAGTAGTAAATTTTGACAAACCTCTCCAAGCTCACAAGTACATATTTTTTAAGGTTCTTCAACCTTTCACATTTGTAGTGTTTAACAAACCTCTATAAGCTCTCAACAAAAAATAAATATAGGGTTTGCTCAATGTAAACTTCAAGGAATAATAATCTATCTCAATAAAGTTTTTTCACTTTCTAAGGTATAAGGAGTTTGATAAAGATATAACTTTTGAGAATATTGAGACTGTTGAAGTATTTCAAAAATCTAACTTGTTCAAAAATGTTGTAAATCTTCCTTATATAGGCATTTTCTTCAGTTAGTCGTTTCTCCATATATTCTAAGTAGACTTTGAGTCTAAGGGGTCTTCAATATCATCTTTGCTAGAATCTTCCAATACCTAGATGTTAAGAATTTTGACAATTGCTTAAAGTTAATTATTGAATTATGTGGTTGGTAAGATCCTTTTGGATATTGTGGAATCATTTCTAATAGGACAAGTTCATTAAGAAGAATCCTGTAAGAAAGGAAACATTCTTTTGCAAGACTATATTGTTACCTATTCTAATAAATGGAAATAATCCAATTTTGAATTTTGAAACTTTATAAAGTTATCGTCAAAGTCATTAATAGAAAACCTTGAGCTAACAATCTCCCTTTTTTTATGATGACAAGCAACAACAGATATATTTTTAAAATTTAAAAGAGAATTTTTTTGAAATATATATATAATCTTCATAAGTCTTTACTTGTAACCATGATTAGAAGGGGCCTTTCTTACAATCTCTAAAAAAGGATCCTATTGTTTTAAAAGATGATTTAGATGCAATCATAGCATATGAATTTCATAGATTCAACAATATCTCAACAAGTAGCGAAATATATAATAGATTATTATTTCATCATGTAAAATGAAAATCATATTTCATCATGCAAAATCAAAATAAAAAACATATTTCATCACACAAAATAAAAACATACAAAATGTATTAGCAAAAATATATCATCAACTGTTAACACTCCCCATTTGTTATTATCAAAAGGATAAGTTAGACAGTGTTATAAT
Organism: Erythroxylum oxycarpum; assembly: GCA_025629785.1. Lineage (NCBI taxonomy): Eukaryota > Viridiplantae > Streptophyta > Magnoliopsida > Malpighiales > Erythroxylaceae > Erythroxylum > Erythroxylum oxycarpum. The sequence continues at coordinate 14,615,938 of JAOTAZ010000002.1, read as the reverse complement.
CCCAAAAAAATTAGTAGGAGAAAAAAAACTTTAACATGAGTATACCATCATTTGAGAGACTCAAATTTTTCTTAGAAGACTCTACATGTCAATAAGTTGATTCTGCAGACTATCGATTTGACTATGCATTTGATCATAGCTTGATTGAATATCAATTAGCTATGGTTAAAAGATAAGATCATTTCTATTCTAAAGTGTCATAGGGTTGATTTCTATGAAGCAGGACCTACGATGTCTACTACTCTTTCTGTTTTCTTCTCTACACACACATTATCTTTCAGCTTATACCTAAATTGATAGGCAATATATGAATGAAATTTGGCAGGTTTATACCAATCAAGATTGTCAAAAGAAACTTCATAATGAGTAAAAATCTTAGTGAGTAGCATTCTATATATAAGGTAGACCATTAGTGGTATTCTTATGACTTCCCTTATCCATCATAAATTGTAGGATCGTTATTAGAGGTTCGTCTTATTTCTCTTTAGTAGATTATATATAACATATATGTCCATGAGATTGCATCTTTCCACTAAACTACTCCTTGGAAGGATTGAGGTGGTCGATATTGATTTAAAGCATTGTGACAGTAGGTCCAAAAGTCTACACCAAGGTCTCCCTTCATGAGTATTCTCAGTGTGCATGTAAATAAAATTCACAACTTCTCTCAGATCAAGATCATTAATGTCTCACTTATGACAAGGAAGGTCAGTTCTGCCGATAGGAATTATATTCAGTATGTTCGCCAAGATTTCTTTAGTAACCAAAATCTCACACTCACGTACCCAAGAGACGATTGCCAACTTTCCATCAATTTCATATTTTCTCATATGTGTATAAAATGATCTAACTAAATCATCACACACTGTCTGACTCAAATTCAAAAAAAATTCCCAACCATCAAAAAGAAAGTAATAGGAGATGGGAATACCAATGCCATCAATAGGAGAGGAGGCAAAATGCATCTAGTTACCACCTTTCGTGTTTTGTAACATTTTTTTTATCGTGTTTTAGCTTCTATTGACTGAAACAGCTTGAACAATGCTGAAGATTCTCCTTTCGTGTGTTTCTTTGATTTTGATCTTTTAGTTTCTGGAATTTCTTCAAACAAGGCTCTTCATAAAACTAACTCATTCCTAATAATGAGGTCCTCAATATTCTCTTTAACCATAGGCGCTTTGCCTTTTCTTATTTCTTCCCTTTTTCTCTTTCGAGATTTTTCTTCTTCCCTCAGTTTAGCATCAGAGGTTTTTTCTTTTTCAACAATTTTTTTGGCCTACTTTACAACACCCCTTTAGTTCATGTACATCTTATTAGACTAACTAGTTTTTCATCTCAATCATCATCACTAATGTGTACTTTAGGTAATGTTTTCAAGTGGAACCAGATTGAGGGGTAGTCAGTAGTGGTGGTACAGAGGTTTTGAAAGATAGAGCAGAAGGAGTACGTAGCGTGAGAGTAACTAATGAAGGTGAAGGAGTATGGAATCTTACTTTTCTCATTAGCTCCCCCTCACTAGAAGATTCTTCTTCTCTTTCTGCTTCTTTTTCTTTTTCTGATTAGCTAGGGTTTCCACCAGAACCTTCACCACCAAAGTCAGAGATATATTGCTGCTTGATTTTTGATTCATCATATTTGAAAGATGAATCAGAATATGATTCTTCAGGAAGAGACAATATTGATAAAATCTTTCTCTTTCTCTGATATGGAGTCTCTTGAGTGGATGCTTCTGAAACTTGGGGCTTTTTGATAGAGGTGATAGAAACAGGTTCAGTAGGGCTGTTTAGTGATCCTACTATTGGTGAAAGAAAGGATGATTCGAAAATAAGAGTTTCATACTATTATTTATGGCGAAGAGTTTCTACATAGATGGTAGTGGGAGTCAAGGTTTTTTTTGTCCCTTGGACTTTTTTTGTTCCATTTCAATCAAGTTAGTGAGGTTTAGGAAATTTGAGCAGAAATAAAGAGTTAAGGTGTACAGAGTAAAACTTGCGCTTCTGAGAACAATGATGGTAAGTAGAAAGAAGAAACTTTTTAAAGATATACTAAATGGTTCTTAAGCGTTGATTTCGTGTGAAGCTGAACAATCATACAAGCTATTAGAGGAGGTGTGATTGTCTACATATCTTTTGTCAGTCATATATAGAAAGCTGTCAGAGTGGCCCGTATTTTAAAATTTGAAACGACATTATTTAATAACTACCTTTTTTAAGACAAGTGTATTCTATCCTATTAAACTAAGAGGAGCTTGCTAAAGAGTAAATTAGAAGGAGCCCGGTGATATCTTCAAGGAGAAGTAGAATAAAATCTTCATACAGAGTTAATGTAAAATAATCTGCACATACCAAGCTCTTTTCTTAATAAACAAAATCTATCTTCTACAAGTGGCTTAGGAAAGATATCAACTACTTGATTTTCAGCTTTAACATGCAAAAGGTCAATGGTTCCTTTTAAGACATGATCTCTAAGAAAATAATGTTTGGTTTCTATATTCTTAGTCCTAGAATGACACGTAGGATTTTTAGAAAGATTTATTGCACTTATATTGTCACATAGTATAGGAATATGATCAAAAGTCAGAAAAAAATCTTGGAGTTGATGTTTCATGCATAAGATTTGAGCGCAGTAGCTGGAAACTACTATATATTTTGCTTCACTTGTTGAAAGTGTTGTGCAATTTTGTTTCTTGCAAAACCAAGAAATTAGAAATCCTCTATGAGATTGACAATGACCACTTGTGTTTTTTATATCAACTTTATCACATGCATAATCTATATCAAAATAGCCAACTATGTTAAATGAATCAGTTTTTGGATATCATAATCCAAAATCCATAGTTCCGAGAAGATAGGGAAAGATCGTCTTGACTACTTGAAGATGACTTTCTTTTGGATTTGATTGAAAGTGTGCGCAAAGACATACACTAAACATAATATCTAGTCTTGAGCTTGTAAGATATAGAAGTGATCCAATCATTCCTTGTATTTTGTTTCATCCGTAGTCTTGCCTTCTTCATCCTTATCAAGTTTATAACCAGTATACATAGGAGTACCCATCGGTTTGGCATTCTCAAAATGATATTTGTTAATGAGTCCCTTTTTGTATTTGTCTTAACTAATGAAAATTTCTTTTTCTATTTGCCTAATTTTCAACCTTAAAAAAAAACATAGTTCTTCCATCATACTCATTTCAAACTCCCCCTATATTAAGGCTGAGAATTCTTTACAGAAGGATGGATTAGTAGCACCAAATATTATGTCATCAATATATTTGCACTATGAGTATGATCAATTATTTCTGCAAGTGCACAGAATCGTCCTAATACCCGCACAGTGAATATTCTAAAGTCATCTCCCTCAAGGACCAATTCATTCACTAGCCAATTTAAATTTAATTAATCATATGATATTGACAAAAAATTGTAAAAATGATTGAAGTTGGTTGATCAATTAAATGGCAAGGAATAACAAAGCGATCAGAAAAATGGTATAGTTAATGATTTAGAACTAGGGATAGGGGTTCACCAATTAAAAGGATTGCTTTGCACAATATGAATGCGATTGAATGTAGGCTAACACTATCATACCCATATCCTTTCTCAAGGTATAAAGGAGTATTCAACTAGAGACACCCATTCCTCAATGTAATATCTTTCTAGCCAAATCCATTAAACACAACTATTTCAAGTTCTCACCCTAGTTTAGGTTATCTCTAACTCTAAACCCAAAATGTTCAACTTCCTAAGCAAGAATCATAGTTCACCCTTCAGCAACCCAATGATTCCTAAGAATGCATCTATGGAGATCAAGCATAGAAACAATAATGAAGTTTAAGGAAGATGAACAAAGCCCAAAAATTCTCATTAAAACATTCAATCATCCATATCATACAAAGCCTTCCTCTAATAAGCTACATCCCTCACCCTAAGTGAGGTTTAGTTCCTAAACATTGGAACAAACACCATACATATAAAGAAGCTCAACATTAGAAAAAGAGTAGAGAGAGAAAGTAGCAGAAGAGAAAGAATGGGAGCCCCAATCTCTTGGTTAGATCCCTAAAAATTCCCTATCTCCCTCTTAGTATGTGCCTCTCACTGTAGGAATGTTGTTACCTATATCCAACCCCCTTTTTTAGTTCTCAACAGTAGCTATTTATAGTTCACACATTCCAAAAAACCTAATTTTTTGAAACAGGGGTCTACTAGCCGCCCATGTCCGTTAAACGGATATGAGGACACTCTCGGGTCTAGAAATTATTGTTTTCACTTCATGTCCGTTAAACGAACATGTGTGTCTGTTTAATGGACCTTCTTAGGTTTAGGAGAGCTCTCTTGCCATCTGATGTCCGTTAAACGGACATGTGTGTCCGTTTAACGGACATGGCCTATTTCTTAACTTTTACACCTTTGACCCTCCAAATGCCATGATTTCTTCTTGGCATCTTCTCGGAAGTTGCAGAGCTCGAAATTTTCCTTGCACTCGTCCTTAATTGGCTCTGGTCCGGCATCTCCGAGGAAAGTTATGCCCCTTTTCCCCAAAATCACACATTTGTACCTATCAAGTAATAAACTCAGAAGGTAAGCGAATTAACTGAATAAACTTCAAATCTGCAAGGAAATAAGTCAAAATCAATCCAATTCATTCCACAATTATCTACATAAATTTGACTTATTAGAGTAAATCATTCTCCTTTTTCTAAATGAATAAGGTTTTTTCTACCTTTCCTCTTTCAAATTTATTCTCAAGTAGAAAGTTATTTAACCTCTCATACCATGCTCAAGGAACCTGCTTTAGACTATACAGAACTTTAGTTAACTTCATCACGTAATTACATAGACGAAGGAGTTAACCACTGGGCCTTCCAAGATTTATATAAATTAAATATTTTTTATTTTTAATATATATATATACAAGGACAGAATTATATGGAGCTTAGTGGTGCACTGGCCCCCCCAAGATTTAAAAACTTAAATATTTGGGCCCTTTTATCTTAAACTTTCTGGCTCCGTCACTGCATAATTAGGATGGTTTTCATTTTGAAAACCTGGAGGTTTCTTACCAAACACTTCTCTGTTAATATATCCATTTAAGAAGACACTTTTTACATCTATTTGGAATATTTTAAATTTTCTATAGCATGTAAAAGCAAGTAAAATTCTAATCGATTCTAATATAGCAACAAGATCATAAGTTTCATCAAAATAAATACCTTCCTATTGATTATAATCTTGAGCTATAAGTTTAGCTTTGTTTCTCACCACCTTACCATTTTCATCAAGTTTGTTTTGAAATACCCAACGAGTTCTAATGACTGATTTGTTTTGTAGACGAGGTACTAGATTCCAAACTTTGTTCTTACCAAACCAATTTAGTTAGTCTTTCATAGCTGAAACCTAATTTTCATCAGTAAGAGCCTCTTCAATTGTCTTTGATTCTAATTAGAAAATGAGGGCAATGTAATTATTTTTGAAGGATGATCTAGTTCTTAAACTTTCAAAAGGTCTCCCAGAATATACTGAAGTGTATCAAGACCTCTCCATTCTTTTGATGTTCTTCATTGAATAGGCTCCTATTGAGATGTTTTTTGAGGATTCTACTCTGTACTAGTTTTAGAAGGACTTTTTTTGTAATTTTGAAGGTACTATAAATGTAGCTTAGGTCTGCATCATATTTTTGTGAGCTAAAGGATGGCCTTCATCATCTGAATCAGTTGCTGTTGTCGAGGGTAGTGCTTCATCAAATACAATACGTATTGATTATTCTATCCTTTTTGTCTTTTATTATAAACTCTAAGTCCTTTGCTAGTAGTGCTGTAACTTAGAAAAGTAGCTTCATCTAACCTTGCATCAAATTTTCCAATATTGTCCTTTCCACTATTTAATATGAAACACTTGCAGTCAAATGCTCAAAAGTAAGCAATATTCAATTTTCTTCCTTTCCATAACTCATATGAGGTATTTTTAGAATAGATCTTATAAGGCACCTGTTAAGTATGTAACAAGTAATAGATACAACTTGTTCCTAGGAACCATAAGGTAGACCGCTTTCACATAGCATTATCCTGGCCATATCAACAAGAGTCATGTTCTTTCTCTCAACAACTCCATTTTGTTAAAGAGTCCTAGAGCATGAAAAATTATGAGTTATATCATTTTCATTACAGAAATCTTCAAATTTTCCATTATCAAATTCTCCTCGATGATTGCTCCAAATTGATGTAGTGTAATATCCTTTTTCAATTTGAATTTTCTATAAAACTTCTAAAAAACTTCAAAAGTATCATCCTTATTTGATATAAAATAAACCCATGTAAATCTAGAATAATCATCTACTATAACAAAACTGTAGTTTTTACCACCAAAGTTTTGAGTCTTAATAGAACCAAATAAATCCATATGTACAAGTCCAAGTAGTTGGTTAGTAGAAACAATATTTTTAGAAGGAAAGCTAATTCTAGTTTGTTTTCATTTGAAACAAGCTTCGCAAACTTGATCATTTTCAAACATCAAGTTCATACATTGGCTTCTCTGGTACAAAATGAAGGGATGCTTTTATGTCAGCAACAGAAGCCCAAGTGAAATGGTGTTGAGATCCTTTTCAGTTTCTAGAGCTGTCACCTTAGTCTCCATTCCTTTTGGCAACAATCTTAGAGTCTTTGTTACAAGCTCATCATTAGGGTATATCTTTCCGAAGTTCTTTTAAGGCTATGACGACATTGTTGAAACGTCCAAAGAATTCATCTATAGTTTTTTCCCGTTTGATACAACTAGCCTTTGGAATGGAATTCCCAACCTTACACATCAACCCGACAAGCTACACATGCCAAGTGATCCAATTACAATGCAACAAGCTTCAAGGTTTAAACAAACAATGCAAGCTTTTGATCAGGCCCAAATAACAAGTCATGTACATGAGGAGGCCGACACATCCATAGAGGGACATCAAGGCATGCCCAAGCTTCTGACTTTATTATAGGAGTAGTTGGACGAGGCTAGTACTTAGCCATTTAGGCCCAATTTTTATAATTTGGGTTTTTATTTATTTTCTATTATTTTAGGCCCAAGTACTTATTTATTTGTTTTAATGTGTTTAGCACATTCCTAAAAGGACCCGAATTAGATTAGGTTCAATGGGCTTGTAAACCCATTTCTATTAGGGTTAGAATTTGGTCAAGGGTATTTATACTTCATTATAACCTTGTAACCCTAGATTGGATGATTAATAGAATTTCAGAGTGAGTTCTTCAAAGGAGGCATGAATGTCTTCATGGTTACTTCAAGAAATTGATTTGCATTAGTAAGTACTTGCAACGTAAATTAATTTATGATTTCTTTGGGATTGGGTCTCAAACTTATGATTTGGGGTTTGATCTAGCATGTTCTTAGAATAGAAAGATTAGGGTTTTGATTCAATAGGATTAGGGGGTTTCAAGAACCTTGTTTTCTTGGGGTTTCCGTATCAGTTGGTATCAGAGCTTTGGCTTAATTCTATTGAACTCATACGTATCTTTTATTGTGTGTTTGTTATTTGATTTCTAAATAAAAAATAAAAAATTGCATGAACAGTAAAATCCGCACGAATGAACAGTGAAATCCGTACATATGAACAATACCGTACATGTGAACAGTACCGTATGTGTGAACAATGTTTTGTGAACAGTGATTTCCGTATCAGTTGGTATCAAAGCTTTGGCTTAATTCTATTGAACTCATGCGTATTTTTATTGTGTTTTGTTATTTGATTCAATAGAATTAGGGGGTTTCAAGAGCCTTGTTTTCTTGGGGTTTCCGTATCACCCTCTTAGGGCCCAACTCATTATAAGGGTATGGATACCTCTCCTTCACAAAACGCATTTTCTTAGAAATGGGAAGAGTAAAACTGTGAGGGGTTTAGTTCAAGAAACAACCCAAAGCCGACAATATTTGTGGATGGGTAGTTTGAGTTGTTACAAATAGTATCAGAATCGATTCCCAACCTGATGTGCTAGTGTAGGACACTGGGTCTTAAGGGGAGTTGCGCCCTAAAGGAGGTAGATTGTGAGATCCTACATCGATTGGAGATGAGAATGAAGTACGCCTTATAAGGGTATAGATACCTCCCTCAGACGCATTTTCCTAAAGATAGGAAGAGTAAAACTGTGAGGAGTTTGGCTCAAGAGCAACCTAAAATGGACAATATCTATAAACGAATAGTCTGGGTTATTACAATAAGAGTAAAAGATTCTCCATTTGAGCTACCTGAATCAACACTACCCTAGCCTCTTTTTGCAGTACAAGCAATGATGCAGGATAGGTACCTAGAGGTAATAGTGGTAGGGCAACATCACGTGTAAAATTCATGTTAAGGTTGGGGAAGATAGCATTTGCGGAGAGCAATTGATGGGTGGTATTGGAGATGATTTGACTAACAAGGCTAGTTTTGCTCATTGTGTGTTACAAAAATATTTTATTATTAATGGATAAAGATTATTGAGAGATTTTGGATGATGTAGATCATAGTAGATGGATATCAATTCTAAAAGTGAGAAGATGATATATATTTCCTACATAGATATAATCTTTTATTAGTTATGTTGTAGTTAAATTCTATAAAATAGAATCTTATTTAGATGGGGATATCATATATAAGGTTAGCATTGAACGAAGATGATGTAAAAAAGTTGTCTTAGTTAAACGGATGTAAATGAAATTGTCAAAAAGGAAAAGCGTAAATATAATTTGGTGTTTAAAGATCTTTTTATAACAACTTTGGGAATCCCAATAATCCACTTCCTACTGAACTGGCAGTAGACTAGCATAATTTTGATAATTCCAATGCTAAAATTTCCTCTTTTGTTTGTTTCACTGGTTGAATTGCATGTGATGAAGTTGGGTCAAACTGAAAACGACGAGATAACGGTTGAACTCACAATACAAGACGGCAAGCCATTCCTGGAAGTTAAAGAACGAACGTGGTGGGAAAAGGTTCCGAATTGCTTGCATATGACATCATCAAGATGAAGCTTTGGAATTTAGACCAGTGAGAATTTCCTCATGTGGAAGGGTCAACTATTCGGTTGCGGAACCAATGTTTTTAAAATCGGACCGATCATCGAATCGGTGGCTTTTTTGATTACCGGTTTGATCGGTTCAACCACCGGTCGAATCGGTGTGACGTAATAATTATGCAATAATTATATTTAATTATATATAATATTAAAAATAAAAAAAAATAAAAAAATAAAATTAATTGAACCAGTGGTCGGACCGGTCAAACCGGACAGGCTCGA
>JAOTAZ010000002.1:14570977-14585632 GCA_025629785.1 Erythroxylum oxycarpum | reverse complement strand
AGGGAGAATGTCACCGTTGGATTAAAGGGGCGGTTGGGATGGATTGCGTGGTCGCTTTCACAGGGGGGAGAATGTCAACGTTGGATTAAACGGGCGGTTGGGATGAATTGCGTGGTCGTCCATCCCAACTCGTCCTTAGTATATATACTTAAAGAACGAAGAAAAGGCAGAAGGCGAAAGTGGATAAAATTTTCTGTAAAGAAGGGTTTTGTTAACAAGATTATATGAATATGTAGCAAGGTTAGTATTTCTCTCTTTTCTTTACAACACTAATTTTAGGGTTTGAAGGTGTTGAATTAATTGTGCTATAAATGTTCTTAGGTGAATTCTATGCTTGTAATATTGCTTAGAATGTTAAAGATTAAATCTTACATGTGGTATCAGAGCATATTATGACACTTTAATTTGCGTTAAAGTTAACCCTAAAATTATCAGTAGTGATTAATGTTGCTTCGATTTAAAGTTACAGAAGGTTGTTTATTATTTTCGTTGTAATATCTCGATTAAGGCTATCTTATTTATCATTTTTTGGATTTTTTTATTGATTGAACGATTGTTAACAATAATAGTTAAAGATTGCGACTACGACAACGTTCATGTTTTTTAGGTCTACCAATACAGGTTTACGTTTACATTGCATTAATTATTTACTATTTTTGAATGAATTCTGAGAAAGCAAAAGGATTGGTGTTACACACGTATATGCATTAATTATGGCTTGACTTTTTAACTTTTAAAAGGAATAAAAGATGTAGAGAAGAGTGTGCGTGAGTGGGGTACGGATCCCCTGCCCCCTTCCCCTGTCCCTACCTTGTCCTATTGAATCTTAGCCATTTATTTATATGGGTTTTGCATAAATGGATGGTTTAGATTCAATAGGACAAGGTAGGGATGGGGGAAGGGGATAGAGGATCCTGGCAGGCATGAGTGTGTACAATAAAGGTTTAAAGAAAAGTTTAACCTATGATCAAAGTTTTGTCTTTTGTTTGCATTACTTATTTATTGCAAATTCTGGAAAACCAAAAGTTAAAAGAAAAGTAAAGGTTTTTATGGGACCCAACATTAAGATATTAGATTTGTGTTGCATAATTGTTGGAATGAGATAGAAAAACGTGTTTTCTATTTCTGGAAAAAATAAAAGAGTTAAAAACAAGGTTTCGTTGGGCTTACCGTAGAGAGACTTTTGTTTGTGTTATTGTAAATCAAAATGTTTGGGGTTTAAATATATGAAAATCGTGACTCTTTTGTTGAAAAAACTTTATCCATATTTTGTTGGGATTGATAGAACATAAAATTTTTGAAAATAAAAGTTTGCAAATGGTGAATTATGTTTTGGTCCTTATAGTTTTTGGACTATTATAATCTGGTAATAAAATTACAATTTTTTCCCTAAAAGGTTTTTGAACTTTACAGTATCATCTTTTAACATTATAGTTAAATTCCAAAATTCATGTATACTTATTGATTAAATGTTTATTGTATAGAAAGCTTGTTAGTCACCAAAGTGACCTTACTTGAAAAGATATTTAGACATTTAATTATGCATTCTTTCAATTGTTCATGTTATATGATGCTGATAAATGACATAATAGATGAACTGAACAATTAAGTTTATTAATTATAATGCTAGGAGATTACCCAAAGGTGGATTATTGCTTATAATTAATAACATTAAAGAGACTTATCAAACTATTTGATGAATATGTATGTATATCCAAAGATAATGTGCATACTAGCTTGAGTATGATTGATTGTCTATCAAAGTGTGTATATATCTGTTAGCATCATCAGGGATCAAGGATATGTGTTTAAATATGACTCAAAGGTAGACTTAAGTATACAGATTAAATTTTGTTATTATTTGAATCTTTTAATTGCACTCAAAGTACTAACGTATGAGTTTGTTTTTAAATTTGCAACTTCTAATAATTTATTAGCTATGGGTAACGATCTGATCAAGTTCAACGGACTAAACTATGCTGATTAGTCTGAGCAAATCCAATTTCAGTTAGGTATTATAGATATGGACCTAACATTAGTTGCAGAGAAGCCTGCAACCATTACTAAGACTAGTACCCAAGTTGAGAGGACATATTTTCAGGATTGGGAAAAGTCTAATAGGTTGAGTCTAAACTTGATGTGATTGAAAATGGCTAAAAATGTTAAGCCATTAATGCCTTATACAGACAATGCAAAGGAATTCATGATGAAAATCAAAGAGTACTCACAATAAGATATAACTGACATGTTTGTCTTAGGAAGCTTGATGAGCGAATTGATGACCAAGAAGTTTGACTGATTACAACCTATCCATGATCATGTAACAAGCATGTCAAATTTGGCTGCAATGTTGAAATCAATAGGCATAAATGTGAGTGAATCCTTCTTAGTACAGTTCATCTTTAACTCAATTCCTTCTGAATTTGGTCCATTCCAAGTGAATTACAACACTCAGAAGGAAAAATGGAACTTTCAAGAAATCAAGGCCATGTTGGTGCAGGAGGAAGGGAGATTACAGAAAATGAAGGAGCATTCTGTTCACTTCACAGTACACAAAGAAGCTAGCAACAGAAAGGGAAAGATAGGAAATAAGAGCAACAAGAAGGATAAGGCCCCAGTGAAGGTTAATGAGGGCCAAATCCATAAGAGCAGCGTTATTTCTTCTGCAAAAAAAATGGTCACCTAAAAAAAGATTGCCTCAAGAAAAAGACTCAGTTTGAAAAGAAAGGTAAGTACTATATTTCAGTATGTTTTGAATCAAATCTTATTAAGGTGCCCAATAATGCCTGGGGGTTGATTCAAGTGCAACTACTCATGTGCCACATATTATGCAGGAATTTCTTTCGATCCAAACCATAAACGGAACTGAAGAGTTCCTGTATATGGGTAACAGTATTGCAAAGCTCTATAAGGGAGAAAACACTAGCTATATCAGATTACTATGTGGTGTATTCACTTGAGCATGGCGTGACCTGAGCATTGATAAGGATCCAGTCTCATTTAAAGAAGCCATGAAATGTAAAAATTTTGAAAAGTGGCCCAATGCTATGAAAGAAGAGTTAAAATCTATGGATGATAATCAAGTTTGGGAATTAGTTGAATTACCTAAAGGCTCAAAGCAGGTGGGCTGTAAATGGATCTTTAAGACCGAAAGGGACTCGAAAGTTAACATTGAAAGGTACAAAGCCAAACTTATAGCCAAAGGTTATATCCAAAAGGATGACATTGATTTTAAAGAGACCTTCACTTCAATTTCAAAAAAGGACTCTTTAAGAATTTTTATGGCATTAGTAGCTCATTATGATTTAGAGCTTTACCAAATAGATGCAAAGACCACTTTTCTAAATGGTGACTTAGAAGAAGAAGTTTATATGGACCAACCAGAAGGTTTTGTAATTGTAGAAAAGGAAAATATGGTGTGTAAATTAAAGAAGTTAATATATGGTTTGAAATAAGCTTCCCGACAGTGGTATCTTAAGTTCAATGATACCATTTCCTCTTATGATTTTGTAGAGAAAACTGTTGATATGTGTATCTTTATAAAGGTCAGTGAGAGTAAGTTCATTATTTTGGTATTATATGTTGACGATATTCTTTTAACTGCTAATGATTTGGGTTTGTTATATGTTTTAAATAAATTTCTTTTTAATAATTTTGAAATGAAACATATGGGTGAGCCATCTTATGTGATTGGAATAGAAATATTATGTGACAGAACATAAGGATTGTTAGGGTTATTGCAGAAAGGATATATCGGTAAAGTATTAGAGAGATTTAAGATGGAAAAATGCTCAGCAAGGGTGGTTCCAATTCAGAAAGGGGATAAATTTAGTGAAATGCATTGTCCTAGGAATGATTTGGAACGAAAGGAAATGGAATGTATTCCCTATGCATCTGTAGTTGGGAGTTTGATGTATATTCAGACTTATACTCGACCGAATATCAACTTTGTTGTTGGAATGTTAAGCTGATATCAAAGTAATCCTAGATTGGACCACTGGAAAACTATAAAGAAAGTTCTTAGGTATTTACAAGGCACCAAAGATTACATGCTCATATACAGGGAATTAGATCACTTAGAAGTGATCGGTAATTTAGATTCAGATTATACTAGTTGTGTAGATTCAAGGAAATCTATCTTCGGTTATCTATTCCAACTAGAAGGGTCAATTTCTTAAAAGAGTGGAAAGCATTTTTTTCATTGCTACTTCCACTATGGAGGCCGAATTTGTGGCATGCTTTGAGGCTACTATTTAAGAATTATGATTGCAGAACTTTATCTTAGGACTAGGTATTATCGACAATATAGCTAAACCGCTAAGAATTTATTGTGATAATTTCGCAGTTGTCTTCTTCTCTAAAAATGATAATTATTCTAAGGGTGCTAAACACATGTTTTTGAAATACTTTTCAGTCAAAGAAAAAATGCAAAAACATAAAGTGTCGATAGAGCATATTGGAATTGATTTAATAGTAGCAGATCCGTTAACTAAAGGATTACCATCTAAAGCAGTTACTAGCCATATTGAAAAGATAGGTATTATAGATAAGTCCTTATTAGCATGAGATCATGTTATGTATGTACATATGTTTGGATATTTGCTATTATTGTTTTGACACTTATCAATTCAATTAATGTTATGTTTTTTATGTTTGTTAGTTGTCACATTATGTTGTGTACATGTATTGTTTTATTGTGATGACAATTTATGTTTTGAGAAAAAATTAAAGTTGAGAATTACAGTGTTTCTTAATTACATTTATTTTGAATTGAGATGACTGTGTGATACATGGAAGGAATCATGTCGTTAGATGACTTGTGACCTCTATGATCCATTATTTCATTTCATTCAAGTTTAATGGCTTGACAAATTCAATATATGGTGCACACTTATGTTGTTGGATCATCAAGTCATAATATGGGCCAAGTGGGAGATTGTCAGATTAATTTTAATAATCATAAGTCTGACCCATATTATTATTTTTGATTATAATATAAAGTGATCCCAAAGTAATGGTTATTGAGCTTGTTAAAGGAAATTAAAGTAATTAGGGTTACTTAGAAAAGAAACCCCTCCCTCTCCCTTTAATAAAAAAGAAACATTTACAGATATCAAATGTAAACATTCTTATACCATTGAAAAGAACAAAGAAAGGGCAGAAGGAGAGAGTGGATAAGGTTTTCGGTAAAGAAGGGATTTACTAACAAGAAGAGATTACAAGAATATGCATCAAGGTTAGTATTTCTCTCTTTTCTTTATAACACTAATTTTAGGGATTGAAGGTGTTGAATTAATTGTGTCATAATGTTCTTGGGTGAATACTATGCTTGTAATATTACTTAGAATGTTAAAGATTAAATCTTACACTTCTAGGTTGTTGCTTTCTGCATAGCCCAAAGCATATCCAATCTACTAAGTCCTCCACTTTCTTACTTCGGAATTTCTTTCTTATTTGTGCCTTACTCCTGTTTCTTTTTTTGGGGTTTCTTTTTAAGGGGTTGCTGAAGCACGGTAGTGATATAGCTGAGAGTTGACTGAAACGATAGCAGGAAAAAGAAATCCAGTGGGTTTGGTGACGATGTAAGAAACACAAGCTTCAGTGACACACTAAAAAATGTACCACCTCCACTTTTTAACTTCTAGCAACCGTTTTCCAATTTCTAAATCCACAGGTTTAACCTCACAGACATCGTGGCTCTCTCTAGTGGACACACCACCAGACTTGGTCGATGCATAACTTTCCATAGCAGGATTTACAATGACACCAACATAATCAAAGTATTTGTTGCATACTTATTCTCTAATTGAAGTATTTAAATATACTGTATTGAAAAGAGGTATCTTTATTCTCTACCTATTTTTTTTTTAGTTTCTTTGTTTGTTAATCATGTTCCTAATTTTTAGCATGTTTGGATTCTGTTATTCATTATGCCCACTATCTGTTTAAGAAAATGTTTGTTAGATGTGGGTCCTTGATTTTTTTTTATTTTAGTTGAGTATTTTAGCTTGGTTAGTTGTAAAAAAGTTTATATAAAGCACTTTTGCTGATAAATAAAATATAGAGCAATTTTAATCACTTCTCATCGTAGAATTACTCTTTTTCTCTTTGAAATACAATTTAAAATTTACTATTGTTGTTAGCTTCATCTCCTTTACTTCGTTGTTTCATTCCTTGTGTAGTAAGGGTCTTCTAAATTCCACAACATGTTGATATTCTTGTGAATTATAGTTCATTAGGACTTGGTGTCTATCTTTTACTGCAATTTATAATTGTTCTATTCAGGAGTTGTTATATCCTTTTAAAGTTAGTTATTGTCCCATTGTAATATCTCGTCCCCATATTAAGGGTTAGCACCAGGAATTTTAGTACTTGTGAGCTCAAAAAGAGACTAAGGAAATGCATTTTTCTTGCTCTTGCATAATGTTAGCATATATGCACATAAATACCGAATGTTTTCACATAAAAAGTGGTACATGCATTTATTGACAACTTTCGGGTACAATTGATATTAAATGTGAATTATTTTGAAAGTGAGGAGTAGAAGGAGTAGAAAGAGTGAACTTGGTATTAGTTGTGATAAGAAAAGATTTAGAAACAAGATTAGTAGTGATCTGGAAAATATTCACTGAGTGTGCTTTGGTCTGTTAGCCATAACGTCTTTTTTGGTTATCCAAACGAGATGATTCTTGATTTAGATTAAACTAGACAAATATGGCTACATTTCTTATGAAAACGTTAAATTTCAATTCTGTCTCTAAGAATCTCAAAAGTTGGCATGAAGTTAAGAATTGGGTGTAGTACGTTATTTTATGAATGGAAAATCCGTCATCGGAATTTAGGGGCAAATTTGGGATTGATAAAAATAGACTTTGGCAAAGTTTTCTTCTGAAAAGTTGTAGATCTTTCTTTTATCTTTCCAACGATATATAGTATGAAAAATTTGGACATCGAAGTCAAAAGTTATGATCTTTATAAGTGGAGATGTTCTGGGCGCAAAAGTAAGACGAAGTTGTAAGACGCAAAAGTAAGACGAAGTTGTAAAGCGCAAAAGTAAGACGAAGTTGTAAGGCGCAAAAGTAAGGCGAAGTTGTAAGGCGCAAAAGTAAGACAAAGTTGTGAGACGCAAAAGTAAGATGAAGTTGTAAGATGCAAAAGTAAGACGAAGTTGTAAGACGCAAAAGTAAGAAGTTGTAAGACGCAAAAGTAAGACGAAGTGAAAGTAAGATAAAGTGAAAGTAAGACGATACAAAAGTGAGACGATACAGAAGTCAGACGATATAATTGGCATTTGAGGTCTTCATGAAATTTGTAGATATCGAAGCCTACTTTCCAATGGTCTAAAAATGAAATCAATTAGACATTGTTTGTGAAAGTTATGAAAATCACGCCAAAATAGGTTCGTTTTGATTGAGGGCATAAACATGGTTGCTTCTTTTGGCCATA
This sequence comes from Erythroxylum oxycarpum, assembly GCA_025629785.1. Taxonomy (NCBI): domain Eukaryota; kingdom Viridiplantae; phylum Streptophyta; class Magnoliopsida; order Malpighiales; family Erythroxylaceae; genus Erythroxylum; species Erythroxylum oxycarpum. Next base: position 14,578,186 of record JAOTAZ010000002.1, on the reverse strand, counting down.
ACCTCTTCTCTAGACCTCCAAATGACTTGCTTCTTGAACCATTGGTTTCTTAAGACATTGATATACATCTACACCAAGAATCATAGCTATCTGAAATGAATGGAGAAAGATTGAGTGAAAAGAGTGGGACAGGTACAGTGAGTGTGCTCTTAAGTAATATGAACTGATGTTATTTCACTGAATATACTTCGGTATTTTAATGATTTCTGGAGCTCTACTGATCCAAATGAGTTGATTTTTGATTTGTGGCAACCTAGAGACATGGAGTTACAAATGTATGAGAACTTAGAATCTAATTTAGTCTCTAAGATGTTTAAAATTAATATGGAAGTTGTACACAGTATACTGTTTTGGACAAGAGCAGTCCAAAAATATTTGAAGTATATCGTTTGAATCACTGAACCAAAAGGAATGATTTCGGTGGCATTAGAAACTTAAGATAATGGGGGACATTTTTCTAGAAGAAAGTGTTATGTTAGAATGTTCAAGGGCACAGTTGGCAAGACACTTAAGTATAAATAGAAGGGTAAATGGGACAATTCTCAATAATTAAGGGCATAAATGGAAGAAAAAATGTTGTCTTGCTTATAAATAAAGGAGATAACGTGAATGAGAAAATTCTAGAGAGACAAAATTTGTGGATGAGAAAAGAGATAAATGAGAGAAACATGAAAAAGAATGAAAGAGAGAAAGAAGAGAAAACAAGCTAGGGTTTTAATTTCCTCAGCCACCAAGAGAGATTTTGATGTTGTTCAAGAAGATAAAAAGTAAGAGGAAGAAAAGAGCTTCCATTTGAGCTAGAAATCTCTTCATTTGGTGAATAATCAAGGTATGATCATTTGAATCTTTGGATTTTTGGAAGGATTCTAGTTTATGGAGTTTAAAAAATTGCGTGGGTTTAAATGCTCTAAAATTAATTTTAGTGATTTTGCATTGTGGGATTTTTAAGTGGATTCCTATTAAATGAGAATTGGTTTGTTTTAGGAAGCCAAGAGAATCCTACCCAATAAGAAGGGGAAAAGACAATTTTGACTTGGAGTTTTACAAATAAACTAGGTGGGTAATATGTTTATGGTTATTGTGTAAATGGGAAATGTGCCTAAATGTGTACATATGTTTAAATTGCTAAGCTATGAAGGGAATTGGATATTATGAGATCATGTGAAGTTAGAAAAGAGATGACAAGAAATTAATTTATGAAATAGAGTAACCAAGTGTTTTTGAGATGTGAGCTTACGAAAAAGGTAAAGATTGAAAGGAGAATTTAGAATGATCATATACAAATGAAGTGTAAATCTAAGTTCAATTGAACACACATGAATTATGAAATAGGAATGAGTTTAACATGTGATTTAGAACATATACCTGGGATTGTCATTGAACATGCATTGTACATAGTCCATATAACTATTTGGGCATAAATGAGTTTTGTAACGGGTGTAAATTGTGTATTTCATAAATTGTCTTGTGCAGGTGAAGCATCTGCATGCAGGCGTATCCAAAATATGGAAGCAAATGCTATTTTGGAGCGTACTGTTCATAAATTGTCTATCTCATAAATTGTCTTGTGCAAGTGAAGCATCTGCATACAAGTGTATCCAAAATGTGGAAGCAAATGCTATTTTGGAGCGTACTGTGAGTAGACCTAGATGGTCTCACTTCATTGTTTGCTTTACTTGAATTTTGTATACATTAATCTCTGTATGATGAATGTGCGTATGAATTTGATTGATTGTGTTTAGATTTTGGACAAAAGGTCCGATCATTGTGGTGATTGATTTGAATTATTGAAGTGCTCATTGTATGTGAATAAGATGAACTAAGTGTTCTCGTAATGTGCATTGCATGTAAGATGATAAGTGAATGCTCAACTATATGTTGAATGCTGAACTATGGTACGCTGATAAGTGAATGTGATCGAATAAGTGCATACAACGTAAGTGATGCATTCCATCTCATGCATGAAATATGAAGGAGTTGTGATTTGAGTCACCTATATAAAGCGCTTCCATGTAGAGCTATGCTTCGTGAACTCTGTTCTGAATGAGCCCTATATGGGACAGTTATCAATGAGCCCCATATGGGACAGTTATCAACGAGCTCTATATGGGAAATTATCAATGAGCCCTATATGGTATAGTTATTAATGAGCCCGGTATCCAATGGATACGGGACAGTTTAGGCACTCAGTCACAACAAAGTAACAAATAAAAAGTGAGTCTTATGCGCATTGCATTTGCATAATATGAATGATTAAGTTTATTGAATGTGAAATAAGGTGAAATGTGAAATAGAGTTAGATGTATGAATTATATTTTATGTGATTCGGTGAGCCATCGATGATGGTCACTCACTAAGTTCGCAAAACTCACCTAAAATTTGCAAATATTTTTCAAGATCAGAAAAATACCCTGTTAGGCCAACGGGAGTATACCTACAGCAATCAAGTGAAGGATAGAGGTCGGGATTAGTTTACGTCTGCTTTACATTTCTTTATTTGTATTGAATTGTTTATTCTGCAACTTTTGTATAAATTTGTATTGCTAAATGACTCGAGTGTTTTGTATTTTGAAAAAGGGCCCAATTGGTTTTTGAAACTCCATTGATTGTATGGCGTTGATTGAAAATGTTTATGAGTGAATGTGGGCCCAATTTGAGTGTCGATTTTCACATATTATGTTTGTGAAAAAAAATTATACCAATTTCTGACTGATTGAGTGCTTTAGCACGCTACCCTCGTGGGACACGAACTCGAATATCACCATCGATGTCAGGTTCCGGTCATTGTGGGAGTGGGGTGCTACACCCATCAGGGGTTTCATATCAGTTAAATAAAGTTTATCTGATTCTTAGTGTTCTAATTTGGAAGATTGTTTTTGATGCAATTGGTCCATTCTTTGTTCAAGTTGACACAATATTCATGGTGGGTAATTAAGATATCTACCAAGAGAACAGAAATTAACTAGACATGAGAAATTTGCATCATGCACTTAAGTTGATTTTAATGTTTCATCATGCATCAGGTATCTACTAAGTGATAGGTGATTAAATGCATTGGATGACATGAATGTTATCACTGTGTCATAGCTTATCTACAATAGTAGAGAAAAAATAAGGGGTTTAGAATGGGTTCCTATGGATTAATAAGCCTAATTTATGTTAAAAATCAAATTAGTATTACTAGACAAAAGAAATATCTGTTGAAATTTAGAACATGTATAATAGAAATAAGAAGGGACCATTAAGGTATTGATCTTTAGGATCATAAGATAAAGAAAAAATGTATCACGAAGATAATGTATATTTTCTCATTCTGCATTTCCCTTAACTGAATTGTTCTGCATAATGTCATTTTTTGTGCAGATAATGGAGAGAAATAGGCATTATATAAGCAAAATGTTGAAGAGCTCTAGATATCAATGAAACTTATTTTCGTTTTACTACTTTAATAATAGTTAATGTTCATTCTTTTGTCACATCTCCAAGAAATATCAAAATGTTTGTTTGTCCTCATCATTGCAATCCTAGTTAATTATTTAAAACTCTAGTTAGCTCAATTCTTCTTTTCTTAAAGTCAATTACTAGAATGTCTATTTCTGGGTTTCTATTGGATGTGTAAGGCCTCAACATATAACCTAGAAGTATTATTGCATGTCTAAGGTGTATTAAGAAATGAACATAACAAATGAATTAACTGCATCTAAGTATAGTAAGAGTATGGTACTTAATGTAAAAGTTTTGGGTAAATGGATAATTTGTTCATTTCAACATGAATATAGCTCTATAATTTGGCTATATCTTGGTTTGTATACCTCAAAATTAGATAATTTTAATTCAAAATTATTCTAGAGACATAGATATAAAACTTTCATGAAGGAACCAAAATTTTATTGTGCCTCTAAGGTTTTTGAATTCTGGCTTAAAGTTGAGTTATGGCTATTATCCCTGTTTTCGAACAACCTATAGTGTTTTGGGTATAACTACCGAAATAATTAACTAAATTGAATGAAATTTATTATATTAGAAAATTAAGAATTAGTAAAATGAAACTAATTTATAATATTGTAGGCCAATATGGGAAGTAAAGGAAGAAGAAAGACCAATATGCAAATTTTCTAAAGTTAACACATGGACCAATTGGGTAAAGGCATGTGTGACCAATAATAATAAAGCATGTGTGTCCAATAGGAATAAAGCATAGGTGTGATTCTTGAAAGCTCTGGAATGGGGATATGGAGAGGGAGATGTGCAACATTTTGGGTGTTCTAAGTTCAAAATTTTCTCCTCTCCATTTCATCTTCTTTATCCCATCATTTTTCATGTATGAAATCAAGCCAATCTTAGGTATAAATCAAAGTAAACATTAGGGATTTTGTCTTCACCTTTATCTCTTCTTATTTTGCTTATAAAGGAATGAAATTATAAGGTTGGAGGTGGGATTGAGAGGTATATTTTTGGTGTTTTTAGTTGGTGAATCAAGCAAAGCCAAAGAGGAACGAAAGGGAAGGCAATAGAAAATCTACTTTTACAAATTTAAGGTTTGGGACTTCACTTAGTTGATTTATGTATTTGTGTATGATTTAATGGATATAAAGATTCATTTGGATATGAAATGGTTGTTGGCATGTTGTTTTGGTGTTATTTTGGTGATGTCTTGCATATAATTGGTTGAATATGATAAGAGAGTATTATGTAGTGGAATTCTATCTAGGGTTTGTTTGAGTCAGTCACATTGTTTGAGTCATAACTCAACCTAAAAATCTTCAAATTGTGTGATTTTAGTTTGCATATAAAACTAAAGATATAGAGCTAAATATCTCTAGAAAGGGTTCTGACTTAATTCTGGCTCTATGACCTTGGAAATTTAGATCGAAAAAGGTGACCTGATGTTGCCCCTATTTTAGAGAAGCTTTTGATTTTTTGTTTATTTCATGATGTAGAAGTTCAAATGGTCTAATTATTGGTGATATAGAAACTATAGACATAGAGAAAAAAATGTCTAGAAGACCTAGAAATCCAGTTCTAACTCTTTCTATATACATATTGAGGAACAAGTAGCGATATGACTAGAGAGAGTGTCTGTCATGACCGTGGCATTGTTTTTATTTCTAATTTTTACCAAATCTTATCCGAATCTTTTTGAACGTGTATGAGATCTTTCAAAAACCTCCAAATAAATGAAATAGGACTTACCATGTGTGAATTGGGTGATTGAACATTGGAATCTAAGATTGAGCATAATGCATTCCAAAGAAAACTTACTTGTAAATAAATGATTGGTATGCATATTTATTGCTCATATATGTATAGTATGATTATAAAAGTGTGACTTGCATGTATGAACACATATATAGATTTTATGATTTGAAATGTATATCATATGATTTGTTGATATATGAATTATGAAATTTGCAAATGATTAAAGGAAATGTTATAATACCTACTCTATTGCCTTGGTTGTGGATAGATAGGCATTCCTATAGGGTTACAGTACAACTTTTAAAGTCTGACACCACTGGTGTCCATAATTTGATACCTTTGGGTATCTACAGTTTGATACCTTTGGGTATCTACAGTTTGATAACTTCGAGTATCTACAGTTTGATAACATAGAAAGTAAAATGAAGAGATATAAATAAGAAATACAGTATGACAATATAAATAACCGGTATATGAATGAGCATTTGCATTTGGATTAATAATTTGTATCATTAAGTGTTGAATATCAATGTTTGAGTTTTGAAGGTTAATTTATGGCATATGAAAAAAAATATATTAAAGTATGTTTACATTATTTATTTGATTAATTATGCCATCATCATTTATATTTGTGCGATGTTCATGAATGTACGTTCTTGGTGGATGACTACAGTTAGTGGTCATCAAAACTAAGTGTTTCCCCACTAAGCTTTCAAACTTAGCATGAATGTTAATTCGTGTAGGTACAAGTTATAGGAGTGAGGTGCTAGGAACACCTACAGGGACAAGGCCAATAAATAGAAGAAAAAGTACTTATGGAAGGCATTTTTAGTTAAAGATGATTGTACATGTAATGGTTAACAGAAATTGTATATTTTCTTTTGGATTACCATGTAAATGTAAAAACATTTTACTATTGTTAAATGATAATGTTAAGCATCGAAGAGTTTTGTAATGTATATATGTATAGCATTGAACCGAAATGCATGTCTATGTCGTGAATGTATGTACAGGAAATTGGTTGCCTTATATATGGATGGTTGTAGGTTCCACACAAGGGGTGTTACAGGATGCATTTCAGATGACCATTATAACCAATACATTTTAGGAACATGCCAATAGATGAGAGAGAGGAGGGTGAAGAGAGGGAATGTGTAATCTATAATCCCAATCTTTTTGTTTGGAATAGCTATATATTAAGAGTTCAAATACTTGTTTTGCAAAAAGACGATTAACATGACCTTGCAATATGTTCATCGATTATAGTATAAGATTTCAATTCACATTTTGCTTAAAGTTAATAGGCCTGAATACTCATTTTCTTTTAATAATGTTATCTCATCATGACTTTCTAACTTTAAACTTCTTATTGCACTTTGTGTATGCTTATAATGGTATCGACAATTTGGATACTAATGTTTTTGACTAAAAGTATGTTTTATCATGTTTAGGGAGTAAATGGTGTTATCTCTTATTTGTAGGTGCATTATTTGACTTAATAATTGGTCTTTAGTTCTGTTTAATCCATAATATTTAATTGGATGGCTTATCTTTCGTATATTATGGCTATTTTCTTTCCTAATTGAAAAGAAATTAGCTTAATTATGTATAATTTCATGCACTACACCAATCTTGAAGTTGTTTTTTTTTTATGATTCTCATGATTTTTTTTGTATGTGATGGCTGAGGTATGAAGTTGCTCTCATCAACATTTACAAATCTAGTTACTCGTCCCAGTTACGTTGTATTTTTTGTAATCTTAGCATTTATAATTTGTAAATAGTCTCTATATTTATTATTTTTCTATAAGAATTTTTAAGGTTAAAATCTTATATACGAAGAGTATACTTTTTATTAGTATAATTTAATGATATTTTATTTTTCAAAAAATTAATAATATTTTACCTTTTATATACAATTCTTCAAATTATCAATTATTTTTTATAAGAAATTAACAACAAAAATTGAAATATTATATACAATAATATGGATTAAAAATGTCACAAATAA
>JAOTAZ010000002.1:14486120-14503773 GCA_025629785.1 Erythroxylum oxycarpum | reverse complement strand
CGCCTGACTGACCTGTGTGTTTCTGGACGTGGTGCCCTGATGTCGGGCCCCACGGTGGGCGCCAACTGGTTCAGTCGGATTCTGCTGGGGCTGAACGTTATTGCTCGGATCCATAATTCTGTGTGGCCTTAGCTGCTGAATACCTGCAAAACAAACAAAGGCAAGCCGGGGGTTGATTCCCGAAAGGCCCCTCCGACGCTCAAGTTAGTTTTTTTGAAGAAATTTTGGTTGCTGAGAACAGAGAGAAAGCTAGGGTTGTAATCTCGTACCTGTGTCATGGCAGAATAGTACCTTATATATGAAATAGACGCTAGGTTTAAGTCTTTACGTAGATCTTTGCGTTTGCATGGGAGACTAACTCCTGAGGCTGAGCCGTGGACGCGTGGTCCTGATCCTGGGCCTGGGCCTAGCACAGCCGACCCAACCAGATTATTAGAAAATAACAATGTCACAAAAAAATAAATTTGGTGTAATTAACAAAAAAGTGGTTATTCGTCTTTATTATTATTAGTTTTTTGGGGTACTAAAAGGTCAACTATAATAAGACCCTTTGTAATATCATTATTTGCAAAACCTATATACAGTATAATTGGCACTTGTTTAATAATGAAACTCATGGCTTGTTTGCTTTGAACCGGTATTAGTATTACCCATCAATCTAATTATCCAATAGACAGCAATGCTAGTAACAGTGGTAACTTCAGAAGGGAAACTTTTACAGCTGAAGTCTACTTGGTCAAATTCTTAAAATACTTGATTAAATCATCGAGTCTCCAAAAAAGCCTGCAATTGGTGCAAATCCAAAGATTTAAGGTGTCTGTTTAAGAATACCATGATACGGTAATTTTAGGTGATCACGTAAGCGCCTGATGCTGCCTCTTGAAGGGCAAACGGTATGTGTGAGTGACACAAAGCATCATCCTGCTATGAAAATAAGGGGAGTTCAGTGCTTGTATGAGTCATCAACATATATTCTTTTCCTTTCCCAATTTTCCTTCTCTCTGAGCTTTCAGAAGGACAATTGAGTACAGCTCAATATCAAATGTAGTACATATAGTCTTTACACAGTTCAACTATTAACTTAAGAAGAATGAATCTTTGCATTAACTGGCGTAGTATTAGCTACGCTATATGCTCTAATCAATTCTATCAAAGTAAGTGCACCAAAAAATAAACCAGTCACAAAGTCAGGTGCTGCTTTTTCGTTCTTTTTCTTAGCTTGCTAGGATGTTCCCTAGTACCATTAATCAAGGTAAAGTTTTGGCAGCATTTGCTTGTTTGATTTGGCTCTTGGAAGTACAGCCTAATGAAACAGTTCGGTCATCCAAAGGAAGTCACAGAGAATGTAACTTGTATGTTAGCTCATAAGATGTTGCAGCTTCCAGAATTTCTGTAAAGATAAGATGAAGCAGTCATTAGTCAATCGGAAGGAAAGTGTTCTATATCATCATGGATGAGAATGTAAGATTCTGAGTACTTCTTTATATCTTCATATTTGCCCAAAGCTTGCTCAAATTTAAGCCAAAGTGGACCAGTCTCCTGAAGATTCACATTTTTTGGTCCAGCTAAGTATGCCTGAACAACAAATTGAGGTGTTCTCTCCCTGTTTTGCAACTAACAAATGAACCACAGCATTGACATTAAGGTTAACTCAATCCACTTGTTAAAGCAGTCATACCTCCCTTCGTATTGTGACAGCCAATTCATGTAGGCCGCGCCAAAGTACATGGAGACAAATGGCTTGGTTAGATCATCAACAGTATCAACTTTGTAAGCCCTGTATCCCAGCTCCCTATTTAAAGGAGAGAGAGTTTCAACACCTTTAAATGCTGTTGGGTCAGAATCACACGGAATAGTTAAAAGAAAACCTATGCCTACATTCATAAGGAATCATTCTTCAGTCAAATTCAAACGTGCACGTACTAAGCTTTTTCATATGAAATTACACTACTGTATTTTACAAGAAGTTGCTTTGGGTTTTGAATAGAATGTTATATTTTTCCAATGCAGCAGTGGATTGAAAACTTTTCATATAGTGATAAAATAAGTCATTTTACATGTTACTTCCTTTATTCCCTATCTTTTAGTTCTTTCATTTCTTCAACGATTAGTGATTGATAGAAATATATGTGGATTCACCAAGATTTTTGGATCCGTTGCCAAACTTGTTCCAAACTAATGGAGGATTATTTTCTTGAACGTACTATTAGTTTTAGATTTAATAGGGAAAGTCTTAACAAACAAAATCTTTATTGAACTATTTATAAACTAGAGTTATCTATAAGAAGTTATGAGTGTTCTCTCTCGTTGAGGAGGTCTCTCTCTCTCTTGTCGATGACAAGTTTTCTTTAGTCTTTTGTTACCTATCCTGTGTTCGATCATGGCAGACGATATTTCTATTGAAATGGCCAGTCTTTCCGTTGAAGGTGAGGAGGATGGAGTGGCGATTGGAGGGAAAGAGATCGTGGAAGATGGAATTGATTATTCTATGTGTTTGGTGGGACGCTTTCGTTCGGATCAAAATATCAACTTCAATGCCATGAAACATACTTTGGCATCCCTATTCTGGCCTTTCATAGGGGTTACGATTCATGAGGAGAAGGATTGCACGTATTTATTTCAATTCTATCATGAAGTGGATGCGAGTATGGTAATGGACATGTCCCCTTGGACGTTTGACAACCAACTGTTGCTGTTGGAGAGAATGGGCGATTATTCTCATCCTTCTGAGGTCCCACTATTTCATGTTCTTTTGTGGGTACAGGTGCATGGCTTGCATTCTGGATTTAGGTCAAAGCATGTGGCTGAGAAGATTGGCAATGCATTAGAGGAGTTTGTGGAGTCAGATCCTAAAAATTATGAGAAGCCGAAAAAGAGGTTCATGCGATTGAGGTATCGACCTGATGTAAGGAGGACAATTCGTCAATCAATGCGATTAAGGAAGGATACTAGGGAGTGGTTTACTGTGGATTTAGAGTTCAAGAAGTTACCCTGTGTCTGCTTCCTATGTGCATATTTAGGGCATACTCAGAAGTTTTGTTGATTACTACTTAACAAGAACAATGGTCCTCTTATCCGAAAATTTACGCCGTCTATCCGGGCTACAATTCGCCAGAATCCCATGAATCTTGGATCACGGTGGCTAAGGGAGGGGGGAACGATAGAGGAGCGAGAAGAGTCCACGCAAAACGGGTTTGGTAGGTCTGGAATGAGTGGAGTTCAAAATTCAAAGGGGCGCCAAACGAATAAGGGAGGTGCGAACTCTACTGGCAATAAATCAGGGAATTTGAAAATGGGTGAGGAGGTGGATAAGGAAGGTGGAGTTGATCTAGCGAGTGAAGATATAGGTGTTACTATTATAGACCCTAAAAGAAGAAGAATGGGCCAGGAGCCAAGTACTTTGGACAATGATGCTACAAGTTCTGGTACTGGTTCAAAAAACGGACCAATGGTGGGTACTGTGAATGAAGCTCGCCGACAAAAATGAGTTGGCATAAGTTAGAACTGTCAGGGGCTTGGCAACCCTTGAGCAGTAAATTCTTTGCAGGAAATTGTTAGACTTAAAAGGCCAAATTTAATTTTTCTGATTGAGACTCTTTGTAGTTCTTCAAAAATAAATGAAATAAAAGACCTCTTGCATTATGATGGTTTCTTTTCGATTGCCAGTAGAGGCCACAGTGGTGGACTTGCGTTGACTTGGAAGTTTGTAAATACTATTTCTCTTATTAGTTCATGTGATATACATATTGATGCTTTGGTAGATATTGCTAATGTAGGTGCGTGGTGGGTTATTGGTTTCCATGGTGAACCTAACCGATCTAGGCGATCAAATTCATGGCAATTATTACATGTTTTGGCTTCGCATAGTGAGGAACCATGGGTATGCCTTGGTGACTTTAATGATATTCTTTATGGCCATGAAAAGCGAGGTGGAAGACCTCAGACGTTGTCACTTATGCATGGGTTTCAAGATGCAGTATCAAATGCTAGTCCCTATGATTTTCTTATGACTGGCTATCAATTTATGTGGGAGCACGAAAGAAATTCGAGCCAGCTTATAGAAGAAAAGCTTGATCGCATTTTGACAACAGACTTTTGGCGGCAATTATTTCCACATGCATGTGCATCGGTCTTACCTATCTCTTCATTCGATCACCTGCCTCTCTTTCTTCAGGTGCAACTTCTTATGCCTAGACCTATAGTTTGCAGGTTCAGAGTTGAGAAACATTGGATGAGGGAACCTTCATGTCCAGAACTTATTGTTGATTGTTGGAATCATAATGTGGAATTACCACTTTCGGATAAACTCCAGAGATGCCGTCAATTACTGTCGACCTGGGGTAAGGAATTTCAGAATGTGCATAAGACAGAGATGGATAATTGCTTGACGTCCATGGCAGTGTTGAGAGGGTCTAGGATTCAGGCAGATATGGATAATTTTGTTGCTGCTAAAAATCGCTATTTTGAGTTACTGTGTCAACGTGAACTGTACTGGAAGCAGAGAGTGAAGGAATTTTGGCGTAAAGAAGGTGATTCAAACACTTGTTTTTTTCCACAATGCTGCTACAGTTAGACAAAAGAAAAATCAGATTGAGCAACTTCAAGATGACAATGTAAGTTGGCAGACATGGGAGATTGGTTTGGAATCTGTGGTCAGTTCGTACTTCTCTAACATTTTTCAGTCTCAGGTTTGTGATGTTAATCCGGTTCTAGAACATATCCCAAGGTTGATTACTGAGGATCAGAATGAATTGCTACTTCGTCCTTATACTGCAGAAGAAGTAAAAGCGGTTGTGTTTTCTATGATGCCGGACAAGTCACCTGGGCTTGATGGTTTTAATCCGGGATTCTATCAGAAATAACGGGATATCATAGATGGTAAAGTACCTCAGACCTGTATTGATCATCTTCATTTGGGCAATTTTCCCAGAGAGCTGAACGAAACGGTGATTGTGTTGATTCCAAAGAAATCTAAGCCTGAGGTAATGGGTGATCTCTGCCCTATTGCTTTATGCAATGTACTTTTGAAGATTATTTCTAAAATGATGGCTAACATATTGAAAAGCTTATTGCCTTCAGCTATTTGAATCCCAAAGTGCTTTTGTCGCAGGTAGAAGCATTCAAGATAATTGCATTATTGCATTTGAAATGATGCACTCGTTCCATCACCGAACTAGGGGGAAGACATATTCTGCAGTTCTAAAGATCAATATCAGTAAAGCGTACGATCGCATGGAATGGACTTTTGTTTAGGCAATTACGGTAAAAATGGGTTTTGCCCATGGTTTCGTGGATTCCATTATTTATTGTCTCTCCACAGTCAGCTACAAGATTCTTCAGAATGGGTTTGAAATTGGACCAGTGATTCCTAAGCAGGGCCTAAGATAGGAAGGCCCCCTCTCTCCTTATCTATTCATAATCTACGCTGAGGGTTTATGAAGACTATTTGATCATTCACTTTTTGCAAGCAGAATACAGGGATGTAAAGTTTCGAATAGAGGTCCTATCTTATCTCATTTGTTCTTCGCGAACGATTGCCTTATTTTCTTTCAGGCTAATGCACAGGAAGCTAGTGAAGTTCAAAGATGTCTACAAACTTATGAGAGAGCATCAGGACAACTTATTAATTTTGCGAAATCTTCCACAACGTTTCGTGCAAATACCCCAAATTTGATGAGGGAATCTATTTGTGCCATCCTTGCTGTTTCGGAAAAAGAGTCTTTGGGTAACTACCTTTGGCTACCTTCTCACATAGGGAGGAATAAGGAGGTATTTGGTTTTATAAAAGACAGGGTATAGAAAAGATTGAATGCCTAGAAGAGAAGACCACTTTCTAAGGTGGGTAAAGCTGTGTTGTTGAAACTGTGTTACAAGCGATACCCACTTATGTGATGAGTTTGTTTCTTCTACCTAAAACTTTATGTGCTGAATTGGAACATATCATGACTCAGTTTTGGTGGGGAAAAGGTGTTAATCATAAGAAAGGAATTCCTTGGATGTCTTGGCAAAGATTAGCGAAGAATAAAATTTTCGGTGGCCTTAGTTTTAAAAAGATCCATGAGTTCAATGTTGCGCTTTTGGGAAAGCAAGGTTGGAAATTGATGACTCAACCTGATACACTAGTATCTCGCGTTCTTCAAGCTCGTTATTTTGCAGGTACATCATTCTTATCAGTAGATTTAGGAAGCAATCTGAGTTATTTATGGCGAAGTATTTGGGAAACCAGTTCTTTGTTACAACGGGGTATGCATTGGAAGGTTGGAGATGGTTCTCAAATTCTAATATGGGACTCACCGTGGCTCAATGATATGGAGAATTCTTTTATTGCTTCTTCAAGGCCTCCTAATTCAAATGTTTTCTTGGTTGCGGATTTGTTGGAAGATGCTTCATGGAATCTTGATTTAATTCGCTCACTTTTCTCTAGTCATGATTGTGAACAGATTTTGGCAATAACTTTGGGTAGATGACCGGCGAGAGATGATTGGTGTTGGAAATTTGGGAATAAAGGTCGTTACATAGTGAAGAGCGCTTATAAACTCTTGTGTCCCCTTACGGATACAACTTTGCCAAGTTATCAGCAGGTATGGAGGCGGATATCGAGCTGTGTGGTTCCGCCAAAGGTGATCAGTTGTGTTTGGCGTGTTCTAAATGGCGTATTACTGTGCTTATCGATGTTACGAAGTCGAAGAGATGATGTTAATATGTGTTGCCCGATTTGTAATTAGGAAGAGGAGACATTACAACATGTGTTCCTCGACTGCCCACTCACGAAGCAGGTCTGGTCGAGAGTTCTCTAGAACTAGCGACATCCAGGAACAATTTCTTTGCTTGACTGGTTTGAGTCCTTTCTACCTGCAACGAAGGACCGGTAGTATACCATTTTGATGATACTTTGGGCAATATGGCAAAGTAGAAATAGAGTTGTGTGGAATAATAAGTGGAGATCAACAAATGCCATTTTTTGTTTCGTGCAGAGAACCTTGGAGGAGTGGGCTTGCTCATGCTTCTGGTACTGCTCCGGCAACACCAACGACAAGAATGGTGAGTTGGCAACCTCCAGATGTGGGTTGGCTGAAGGTTAATGTTGACGCCACCACCGGAAGCAACTCCAATTTCATGGCTGTTGTAACTGTTGTACGTGATTCTAATTCGAGTTTTATAGCTCAAAATCATGGAAGTTTCCAGGCAGATTGAGTGCTAAAAGTAAAGAGGCAATAGCTATCAGAGAAGTCCTTAGTTGGGTCAGGCTTTAGAATTGGGATAAAGTTATTATTGAATCGGATGCGAAGATATGGTTCAAGCAATTAATGATGGCTCTTATGAAGACTCTTCCTCTTTTGGTTTGTTAGTTTGTGATTGTAAATCTCTATTGAATGAGATTTGAATAGCTAAATGTATTTTTGGCTTTAGGTCAGGCAATTCGACTGCCCATGTCTTAGCTACGGGCGCATTATTCGCTTCTGGCCTTGGGGAGTGGTTCGAAATACTCCCTCCTATTGTTGAAGCTCTTGCTTTGGAGTAATGAAATTCCTACTATTTACCCAAAAAAAAAAGATTTAAATAGGCATTTGACTTTGTAGTTAGAAAAACTCAAGTAAGCATGTGGGTGATATGTAGAAATTAGATATCACATCAGCAAAAGGATAAAACACTTGCATCAGCAAACTCAAAACAGATACATAAAAATTATATGTAAGGACTTTATGTTTGTACGAAATGTGTCATCCTTAATTGAAAGAAATTAAAGGTTGAGGAATCAAATGCATGATAGATCCACCAACCTATGTATATTAACTGATGAAATTCAAAACTTCTCAGTCCAGGATTTGCTTACATGTAAAGCCAAAATGCTGTTGAATAGTCGATTCCCATTAGCCCAATTCGTGCTCCAACTCCATTTACAAAGCGCATGCTGACCATCTCAACTAGTGCACATAGTACTGACTGAAGGAGTAGTTATCAAAGATTTAGGCACCGAACAAAGGGAGACATCATGCAGAAGATAGACCAGGTAAATTAAGGCTGAGAAAAATGGAGTATTTGTAATGACAAAAGCTTGTAATGATCTTATAATTTCTTCTCATATTCAAAAATTGCTAAACTCCATGATAAAGCAATCTAGAACCAATAAAACTGGAAAGACTACTTTATCAAATTACAGGAGTCAAATTGAACTCGTTTTACTATTTGTTTCAAAAGAAAAGTTGATCATGCAGCCATCTAACTGAATCATTTTTTCCCAACTTTTTGACCTTAGGCACAACAATCCAGGAGAAACAAAAGCCTTAGCAGCGATAACAGTAAGCTTGCATCACAAGATAGATTGCATGAGATACAAAGAAATTCATATCAAGGAGCAGTAGGACATGTTATTGAAGCAGAGTTATATACAAATAAACTTGTATCCTTACAGGCTTAACTCCTCTTGTACTGAAATACTTCGAAATAATTATATCTGCAACTGCCTGCATGGAGACCATGATTAATAAAGTCAAATTATACTCCTTCCAGCCAAAACTAAATAGAAAATACACTATTAGTAAAAAATGGTGTATTTCATGGATTTCCTTGAGAAGAAACTTCATATCACTAACAAGACCAAAAGAAAAGGAAGTTTTCAGTTTATGTGAATGCAAACTAACATCTTTGTCCGTACCTATGTACCAGACCTAATAGTCACTTGGACTCTTTGAGTGACATGGAACAATGCTTGAATTTAGATAGATAAGCCACAGGTTGTTTATCTTGCATTTTGTTGTATTTTAATCCAATAATGGAATCATTTCCGGTGTAAATTTCAAAACCCTTTCTCTATTGGATAAACTCTTTAATGTAAAATGGTCTAAGAAGGGAAATACGGAACTAGTTTAAAAAATGAATACAATTGTAGTTTCCTACTATAAAATGTTGTTACTTAAAATTACTTCTTCCTGAGATGAATTCCAACTTAAGGGACAACAAAATGCAGAAAAGAGGTATAAAGAAAAATCTGCAGATATACTTTTCTGGAGTCTGGTTAACTGAAATCCAACACTATCATCAGTTTCTAGCTTGTAGTCTACGATAATGAAAGCATATTTTATAGCAGTACCATTGACCTATTTGATCCCACATAAAATAAATAGTCAAGAGAAAAAAATGATCCTACACTATTCTAAGGAGTTCAAAGAACACCCAACTTCAAGCAAACATGGCAACGTCTTTGCAATGTGTTGAAACAATCACTCAAAACTGGCACTTCAATAACAGAGGGAACTTTGGTCACTCTCAAATGTCACAAGAAACAATGTCAATTCCTTTTGAAATGCTTAGATCCAGATGCTCATGGTTGGCACATCAATTACATAGGAGATTGTACCCATTCTTAAAGTGTCATCATATTTTACTACTCTACTCCTACATATCAAAATCTTGGCCGGTTTGTATTACTTCAACAATAAGCTTTCCTATGACCTTAGTTTATGCTAGATGGAAACAGCCCCAATGTAATATTGTGATCAGTTGAACATACAAAAGATGCAGAATCTATATACCATTTAACTCAAAAGTAGGAACATGAATTTACATCAGACTAGGAGAAGGAATGTTTTATGACTTTTATTTAATACCTTCACTTCCACTTTAGAAAGATATAGTCTCTTTTCCTTATCCTGTGAAAAGCGCACCTTTCCATGCTTTTCACCAGATTTCATCCACTCTTTAGCAACCTCAGGATTATCCCACAATTGTAGCATGTCCTCTGGAGAAGCTCTTAAGTCCCAATATGTATAATCACCCCCTGCACTCTCAAAGAAACAAGAGATTAATATAAACATCAAGTGAAAGTACAGTCCCTAATACATACAGAAGATCTAACAAGTCAAGGCCATCAAAATACATCCATATATTTTAGGGTTGAATAAGAAAAAGAAAATGTGAAACAGCATTTAGGTCAATCCTCTCCATATTAAGAGCATCCACCACTAGCTTCAGAAATACAGATATCAGCATTTTCCTACAAACGAAATTAGTTGATTCTATGATTTAGGATCAATACCAGTGAAGAACAATTTACGACAGACCTTTTTAACTTGAAAGGAGAAACTAAATATGGGAACAATTAACTACAAAGATGTGTTGTGAGCTTACAATAAGGATCAATAAGCATACTTTTTCCGTCCTTATTTAATTCCATTTGGCATTTTATAATTGTAATACTGATATTTTGGAAATAAAATCTCTCTCATTTCATGCAGTTTAAGCAATGATAAGCAATACTCTTAGCTGACAGGGTGGACATGAAATATATAGATTCACATTAGAACAAAAATGTCAGAATGAGTTTCTGACTAAAGTAGAAATCTGTGTTGTTTTTGTGAAATTGAAATGTCTCAGTTGTTTTCAGCAACAAGCCACTTGTACAGCTTATCACAACATCACTTGTTTCCCAAGCAAGAACAGGACGGAAAGTTACATAAATTACCTTCTTTCCATCTGCTTTCTGTGAACACTTTAAATTATATGCAAATATTTTTGTATCCATGGCTCGCAAAGATGGGTATGTCAAGATATTATTGAAATCAAAATCTTAAACTATTTAACAACACATATGACCAGATTCTATACAAGATCTAAGACACTGCCTCCAACAGTCCATTGGGCTGGAAGTGCAGAGAATGCCCAGGCTATCATACCACTAATACTGAGACTTAAGACCTTTCAATTTTGAAATATCTAATAGCATGTCAATATATCATTCAACCCAATCAGTAAGTTTTGACTGAATATTAACTCTATCAATGAGATATGCAGATCAAGCTAGATATTGCAGTTACAGCATGAATTCCAGAATGGTTTATTTTGATATCTAAATAGGTGGGTTTAGAGGCTTTGCAGAGTGTCTACCTATCTTGAGGCTCACTAACCATACTTAAAAGAAAGGACTTCCTTTGAATTATGCATTGTTAAAATCATCAGAGAACTGAATGGAAGTCTATATTAAATGCTAAAGATTTTACATAGGAAGTATCCTATGTTGAAATAGTATAAAAAGTTGAAGGAGTTATATAATTTTAGAGTAATAACTATCTCTACAACTTGAGAATGAGTGCTGGACTCAAATATCATTATGCCATGAATCCTATATAGGAAGTATCCTATATTGAAATAGTGTTATTTTAGAATATTTGTATTAACTTGTATTGGTCTGTTCTTACTAAAAGAAATTGGCTAAAACCTAATTAGTAACAAGTCAATAATATATAATTATGTGAAGGATATTCCAGAGAATTATGCTATAGAAGGGAAACTAATATAAATATAATAAACACCATATGGAAATTGAATGAACAAATAGAACATATAGAGGAGTATAGATATAATCTTGAGTAAAGGAAAGAACTGCAACCTGCATTTTGTGAAGACAATAGACCTGCATCTTGTGAAACATGTACAGCTGATGAAGGATTAGCACTAGCATTTATTGCCGAAGTACTTCCATCAAGAAATCTTCTGCACAACAACTACACAGTTATGGAAAAAATTTCTCTAAAGCCAAGGGCATACAGTGAATCTGATCCACTCAATCTTACAAACTCATCTGATCACTTCATTCCAATTTTTTGGGGGAAGCATGGTGGATTTATCTTCAGAAAGATATCACTCCCTAATCCTAAAACAGGTTCATATTTTCAGATTTAAAAACAAAAGAAATACTTTTTGACTGTGATCCATAAAGTACACGACTACATCTATATACATGGACAAAGAAATAACGGGAAGAACAGTGGGAGGGAATTTATATTGAAAAGCAAAAGATTGATAACCAACTCAAATATAGAAAGTAAAGGGCATTGTATAAACAATAAACAATTACAAGGAGAACAGGGAACTACCTGGAAGGAAGACTTTCTTTGACTAAAAGGTATCGCTTCCAGTATTCCAAAGTTGATTTATGATCTGCTTTTTTGGTACCACCTTTATATGCTCTAACCACAAACTCCTCGCTTCTTCCTCTGTACAATAGATATCTAAATTTAGCATTGCAAAACTTTTGAGACCCAAAGTCCAAAGCTTGAGAATAATCATTGCCACCAACAAATCAAGCATGCATTGAACTGAAGAAAAGAATAAAGGAAAATAAAATACATGAAATTGTACTTAACAAACTTACTTCTGCTCGAAATTCAACAGCCATTTGATGTATGCAGCACCAAGATATACACTTATGAAAGGCCAATTCAAAATTTCAGGATTTCCTTCTACTTTATATGTCCGGTATCCCAAGTCTCTGTTAGCAAGTTGACATTCTATATAACACCATTTAAACGTGGAAAATAAAGGAAAATGAAAGAAAGAAGTTGATAGTAGTACAAACCCTTATTACCAGATTACTTTGTTGAAAATATAATGCAAGTACGATTTTGATACCTGGCCAGCCATTCGGCAGTTTCTGGTGAAATTTGCATAATTCCCATCTTTTTCTGTTTGGTTTTCCTCACATATTCTGAAGCAAGAAGTTGCCTGTCACTTGCAAGTTCAGCAATAGCACAGATCATATCCTGCAATGAGAGAAGATATCAAATGCAATCACATTTTAAACTTTCAAAACTTCTAAATTGACAAAATTATACTTACATGGTCAAAAAAGAAAAACAATGGTGCAAAAGAGATTATGAAAGTAAGCATAAAATTCCTGTCTTTTGAATTGGGAATGCCTGTTAGAAACAAAGCACAAAGTGCACTGCCATCTGAATGAAATAAAATAGCCACCAATTCACTGTTTCCATGATCAAAATCTTAGAAGATGAGCAAACTGGATTTCAATTTAAAAAACGACCCCAATTTTATACCTGGTCCAAATGAGTGCTAAAGAAAACTGAAAATAGTGTACTAATGACTAAGTTATTTACTCAGCAAGTCAGTTAGAGATCATCACAATTAAAAAGCTAGAGAGAAGGTCAAGTCATGACAATAATGAGAAAATATATGGGTGATATTTCCATCACTTGCTGGGCTATAATGAACAATAGTAGTAAGTTGTTGCATCTTAAGAGTAGAGGGACATTGTGAATCCCTTTGTTCAGTTACCTTTGACTATATTGAACTTTGATGCATGATATGCTGTACTATCATTTATGACATGGCAGCGCACTTTCCAGGCATCAAACTATCAACCTAGATTAATACTAGATGGAGCCGACGAACAATGAGTGGTAAACTTATTAGAATTGATGGCCCATACTAAATCATCAAGCAACGATCTGAGTTCTTGTGTCACCAATTGACTTCTATACAACCCAGTACAATCCACACCATCCAGTATAATAATGTAGATAGTTATGAACAAAGTTAGTTAATATTAAAATGTCAAAGAAGACAACAAGGTTTTATATTGTCAAGTTCCACAAGTAAAAATTAAACAAGAAAATGAATTGCTACCACTCTTCACTTGTGGAAATCAATCCAGGACATTCAGCAGAATGCGGAATGTAATGATTGATGGATACACAAAGCATTTCAGCTGACCACAAATTTCAGGAGACCATCAAAGCAAAGCAAAGCAATTCCAAGTATAAAACCTAAGAAACTGAACAGTTCCAAGTGATTAAAAATAGCATCTTATACTTCTATACATTCTCTAACAAACAAACACACAGATCTCCTTTCCAATCATTGCCCCAAACAAAAAGTATGGTATACTCCAAATGCAGTAAAGCGATAACCCAAGAACATTGTCCTGACAATGTTAAATGAAACAATTAATTTGGATTGAAAAGATTTACCGGAAGTATCTGTGAGTCAAAATGTCGTTGTATAATAATATCAGCTACAGCCTGAAAACCAAAATTGCAGTGTAAATGACATCAATCTAAGAATTTCAGTCAAATGGAAAATGAATATCACAAAACAAAACAAATATTTATTGATGAACCATGAACACTTCACAGAAAGAGTACTTAGATGTATATATGATCCAACCCAAGACCACTCAAACAGCTCAATTTTTTATTTGAATACTTTCTGTAGTCACCAGAAAGACTTTTTCCCATGACAACTCCTCACATTTTGATTTTAGTAAATAAAGATAGTACTAATTGAAAAACTACTTGGAGTCCACAAAAGCACCAAAGAAGAAGACCAGTCGTTGTTTGTTTTACCTTCATCTCAGTTTGTGTCAAGTAAGGTTGCCCATCAGGATCCCGTGAAAGGTGAACTTTCTGTCCTCTAGTCTCTCCAGCATCTAACCATTCAGTTCTAACTGCAGGTTCCCTCCACATTGCATCCATATCCTGTGGATCGATGCAGTCATCCCAATATTTAAACTTGAAACTCATCCTGAAGCTTGTATTCTGAGATGGAATCTGATAACAAATACAATACCTCGGAAATCAGTGATCTTGCTTGTGTGAAATATCACTTAAGGAACTCAGAAATCGCAAATGATGAACACTTCCACATGAATACTGGGGAACAGAAATTAATTGGAAAACCATGAAAATACTTCTGTCTTTAGATTCGAACGTTAATAAAATAATCAAATTTTATATGCATCAGAAATAGCAAATGAAAATTCCAACCAACTCAACTAAGAGATAGATGAAATCAGCAACGAAACTTGACCTTTTGGAAATAAAAGGAGAAATAAGTATATAAAATTCATGTTGTTCTGGAATATTACAATATGCTTTAGAGTTGTCAGCCCACAACAAATTGAAAGTTCATTTCCTAAGGAAAAAAAATCACAACGACTCTTCCAGTCATGTTTAGTATCATGACATTTGAAATGAGAACCCCATAAATTCTAGAAAGAGAAATAAAAATCTCATAAACTCCATTTCCCTTCCTCATTAGAAGAAGAGGAAGTTGCTCGTGCATTCAGTGGCTTCAATTAAGACTTGAAGACCAAAAGGAATTAAAACAAGCATCATGGCAGACGAATCCATGTGTGTGTCGGAGACGACAACATTTGTACAATAAAAGAAAGCCCAAGTTGACAATTTATCACGAAAGGCAATCAACACATACAAAAACAAAAGAAAAACGGGGACAAACGACAAGGGAAGCGATCTCATCTTCCTCTTACCTGGGCCTCTGTTTTCTTAGGTGAAGTAAAAGAAATGGACCATTGTTGACGGAATTTGTATCTGGGGAAGGTAAAGTTGGTGGGTCTGCTGCATAATGGTTGGCGAGAGAGAAAGAGAGGTGGAGGTTGTTGAAGAGAAAGGTACACTTGGCCAATACCACGCAAGACATGCTCCCTTCCTTGTCTCTGTTACGGTGAAATGGAGGTCTCAATCTCATGGGAGGTGTCCTCGTTGCCATTCAGATCCAGTCCCTCCTCCCTCCTCATTTTTATACAAAAAATAAAATGAAAAACAAATGTGAGTCATCAATTTACCTCAATACAAACGATTATTATTTATTACCAATATAATTCCTCTAGTATGCATCGACGGTATGAATAATATTCTGTACATACCGGTTTATATCGTGGTCAGAAAAAGAAAAAGAAATGGTATTTGGTACTGACTTTTAATTTCGGCCGTATGGCAAGTTTTCATTTGATAATGGCGGATATCTAAAATATCGGTCGCATACCGACCGATACTATTAATTTTTAAAAAAGTAGAAACTATTTTGCAAATATGAAAACTTTTAACTTTAAAAAAAAACTCTTGTGTGCCTCTGCACACCCGAACCCTTCTGCTTGTTTTGAATTTTTTTTTCACTTTCTCTCACCTACTCTCACTCACCTCCGTTCTCTCTCTCTTGTCATCTTCCTCTCCGATCCACACCAACATCGTACCATTTTCAGCCCTCCTCCACGCGAAGTCGCAAACACATCACCGTCTTTAGCCCTCCTCCATGAGGACTATCGCACCACGTCATCGCCACCACTGCATGTCTGAATCTCCTCCACGACACTGTTAAAATGACTACTCTCCTCATATCTAAACCCGACCCATCACTCAACCCAAAAACTCGAAGCTGTGAATTGGTTTTTAGGAGTGTTTTGATTTTTCAATTTTTTTCCTACTTAATTGCATTTTTTTATTATAAATCGGTTAGAACTTGGAATCTGAAAGTTGGAAATAAATTTTGAATTGGATTTGTGATTTGGGTAGGTTGGATATTGGAGTTGAATGATTCCTAATTTTGTTTTGGTTTATTTCTGGTTTAGTTCATTGATTGTAGATTGGTTAAAGAGAAATTTATGTTAAGTTTTTTTATGAATGAAATGCACTGCATTTGATGTGAATCTGTGATGATGTTGATGATGTGAATTGATTCAATTAAAAGTTGAAACAACTTAAATTAAAATATAAAACCAAGAATAAAGACTTAAATAATTAATTGTCACGTTCTTAAATTTTATGAAATGGTATTTCATTTATAATATTTAAGTATTGACTTTAGGTAAATAATTAATTGAGTATAAAATTATTCTATTTTAAATTAATAATAATTCGATTGTAGTTAATGGTATTTAGGTGTTGGCTTTGGGTAAATAATTAATTGAGTATAAAATATGTAGAATTATTTGGTAATTTATATATGTGGGTTATCATAAATATTTATAATAGATAATGTGTGAAAGTAGTGATGTAAATGTATCCAAAAGAAACTTTTTTTCAAATTGTGAACATGTTATACGCTAAACTCTAGCCACTTAGGCTTATTAATGTCAATTAAAAATCGTAGAAGCAACTTATATATTTAAGAGCCAAATATAGAATAATGTATATAATATTATGGTTTGTTAGAAATGAAAAGAAAATTCAAAGCTTTAAATAAGAAAAAAAAGTTTCTAAAGAAGTTATATCCTTCAACTTGATCCTCATGTTATGAATAGATATGTATGAACAATTGTATAAGATATGTCATTCATTATTTGGCGATTATGTAAATTACCCTTCAATTTGATCCTCATATTTGAAACTTTGAATTGAAATTGTTCAAAATTGTTGAAAATGAAATTTGTTTATGTATATTTTGTGATTGTTGGAAATGAAAATTGTTTATATATGTCTTGTGTAATTATATATGTTGAATACTTAACTTGTTAGTTTTTGACTTATAATGAATTGTATTCGATGAAATTGAATTGTGTATAATGCAATTATACAAAATGAGTTATATTATATAATATGGAAATGAGTATTGTGTAATGAAATTATGTGTTATTTATCTTGATATATGCATTCATTTATTTTTACATATAAATGGAAAGGAGTTCAAATACTTCTAATCAAACTACTTCAAGAAGATACAATGATCCAATTTGGGCTTGTACTGTATTGGTTCTCGATATGAGGAACCATACTATTTACTTGTTTTATAATAAGTATTTGAAAGGTAGAAGAATCACCTGATTAAAGAAACATTTAGCTAGGGTTAAAGGAGATGTAGAACTCTATGAAAAAGTAAGTTATGATGTGAAGTGACAAATGAAAACTGTGTGAGTGCAAAAGGTTGTAAATAAAACTGGAGCACATTTGAATTTATCCATTTCAAGAAAAGGAATAGATTGGAGTATAAGAGGTTGAATGATTTGGTTTTTGTTCGTTACAATTTAAAGCTTTGGGAAATGTATGTTATTATAATTATTAATTTCGATATAATTTCTTATAATTTTCTAATAATTAAATTTTACTGTTTACTAAGAGTCTTA
>JAOTAZ010000002.1:14473577-14485091 GCA_025629785.1 Erythroxylum oxycarpum | reverse complement strand
AATTTTTGTAGAATTTAATATCTAAAATCTAAATTCTTATAAGAATATTGAATATTAACAACTAAGATATTTAATATTTATACCCTTATAATTTTTTAAAAGTCATGTCCTCAATAGTCATTTTACACATTAACAGTTAATATTGGACAACTAATTTTACCAAAATCAAATGACAAACAGTTAATGTAATTAGCTAATCAAATCAGTTGATAGAATCAGCAATCAGCTAACAGCTAATGCAACCAGTTGATTGCCAAACAGGATCTATAGTCACTCTTGTCGTCTCATCCACGAAATAAGATAAAGCTTCAACTTTGCTTCCAGAGAACATTCCGGTGGTGATTTCTCATTGTGCAACTCGAGAACCTTCATTTGACCATAACACAAACTAAAATTCAAATCACACAGATGCTTTGACCAAGAGAAAATCACATCGCAGAAGATCTTTTACATCTTTATTGATGACAAGCTCAAAGGTGGTCCCTACTGCATACTAGTAACTCCTTAATCCCTATACCTGTAATTGACGTTAGCTTGTAGTGGAGGGGATTGGTAAAGCTACCAAGCACGACAAACTACCAACTATAGATGATTAGATGATAACTGCAATCAGTTGGAAGCTGCTGAATATATTCATGAGATTTATCGGTACTATTGGGTTACTGAGGTATTTGTAGATTTATGTCTGTTTTCTTTTCTCATGTTGTCATGACATATTGAGACTTGTAAAACATACCATTAGTATATGCATTCACGCAATCATCATTTTAGGAACTTTGATTTTGGGGGCTGGCTTTGGTTGCTGTTCAGTGCACTTCACTTTTTTACTGTTGTAGTACGTTAATTGTTTACTTACCCATGTATAAACTCCAACCTGCGTTAAAGCCTTTCCTTTAGCAAGCTTCTTTCTCTTATGTGCTCGTTTTGAGAATTTTTGTATGCACTGAAATTGCTTAGTTTTGCAGGCACACAATCCATCTCTGTGGAACTACATGTCTTTGCAGACAGATACTACGCCTCGAATGCGAAGCATATTAATCAATTGGTTGATTGAAGTATTCCTCTATGTTTTTAGTTCATTCTTCTATGTAATTTTTCCATTCCGTTTGAATTAATACATACCTCTATCCTGATAGTTTTCCTGCTTTCTATATGATGCTGTCACCTTCCTTTTAATGCCAAGAGAATTTCCATTCTGAGCAGGTGCACTTGAAGTTCGAATTAATGCCAGAGACACTTTATCTTACAGTAACACTGTTGGATCAATTCCTATCTCAAGTCAAAATTAAGGCAAATGAGATGCAGTTGGTGGGTCTTATAGTATTACTACCTGCATCAAAATTTGAAGACTTTTGGCATCCCAGGGTAAATTAAGTAAATTTTTGACTTGTTTTTTGTGTGACGTAAAAACTTACATGCTCATTTGATGTTTTTTCCTGCATCATATAATTTAGATCAAAGACTTGATCAGTATCTCAGCCGAGTCTGTGCTCACTTAGCCCGCCTACAGGTTTCCTTCGAATCCAAAACAAAAAAAAGTATCTCAGCCGAGTCGTATACAAGAGCCCAAGTGCTTGCAATGGTAAAATCCCTTTCGTGCAAAGGTCATTTCACGGTAAAATCCCATTGTATTTGTTTCGCCTCTCTTGGTTGAAGCTATGTGGAGTAACAACCTTTTCTCAAGATCCTCTAATGTGGTAAATTTAACATGAAGTTTTATAAGGTTTTTTAAATCAGATTTTCAATTTGAAGTTAAGGGTTTTATTAAGGCACTACATTTACTTTATAAAATTGCCTGCTTGTCACATAAAATATTCTGTGTCTTTACTTTTCATGAGAAGCTTATTCTAAATAAGTTGAAGTTTCGCCTAAATGCACCTACTCCATACGTCTTCATGTTAAGGTTGCTCATCAGATACGGAGGTATGCTGTCTTTTCTAGGGTTCAACTATTAATCACGTGTAATTCTGGAGCCTCTTGTTGCATTGACTGTTTAGCTAGTGTCTTAGCTTACATGCTAATTGCTGTTCTGCCAGCCCGAACACCTTGCATTTTACCTCATCGAGTTGTGTTGAGTATGAAGCTTTGAAGTTCAAGCCTTCAATGCTATGTGCTTCTGCTATATATGTTGCTCGGTCTACCTTGAAAAAAGCTCCAATTTGGACTCATCTGCTTGTCAAACACTCACGCTATGAAGTCTCCCAAATCAGGTAATACTCAGACTCAAGTCTTTGAATTGGCTGTTTTCATTTGATGATGAACTTTATTTTTGGCCTTCTCATTTTAGGGAATGTGCTGAGATGATACTACAATTTCAAAAAGATGCAAGAGCGTCGCATTTGAAAGTTACATATGAGAAGTACATGACACCTGATCTCAGCTGTGTTTCAGCCATAAAACCTTGGGATAAGCTTCCTCTCCCACCTTAACTGCTCTGAATAGTTCGTCCTATGTATATGGGTTGGTGGATTATGCGACTTTCCATTGTACCAAAATGATTGTAATAGGTAAAGATTGCCAGAGTTCTAACAAGCAAATATGTTAGTGATTGCTTTTAGTCTTTTATGCAAATATGATATCGTTACATATTTTCTGTTTGTAATGGCAGGACTAATCTAATTAGAATGATTGAAGATTACCAGAGTTTTAACAAGCAAATATGTTACTGATTGCTTTAATCTTTTATGCAAATATGAAATCATTACATATTTTCTGTTTGTAAATGCAGGACTAATCTAATTAGAATGATTGAAGATTGCTAGAGTTCTAACAAGCAAATATGTTACTAATTCCTTTTAATCTTTTATGCAAATATGGAATCTGTTAGGATCAATAGATGATAGGAAGAATAAGCAGAGGGCTGAGGAGTAATCAGTAGGGGAATACGCTATTATGTATTCGAGTAGTTAGTTAGCTGGAGTAATCGGTAGGGCAATACGCTATTATGAATTCGGGTAGTTAGTTAGCTAATAGTACTCACAACCAATCATTTGGTTGTAACAGAATCTGTTACCTAGGATGGTTATAAAAGGGGGGTAAGAAGAAAGGAGAGGTAGGCAGAAATTTGAAAGAGTAAGAGTGACAGAAGGTATCGAACCTTCTGAGGAGCTATCTGCTCTGGTTAGGAGAAATACAATATTTCTCTGTGATAGTGGTGTACACACCATAGTTATACTGCAATAATACAGTAATACCCTATTATTCTAAGGCCAGGTCTCTAACAGAATCATTACATATTTTCTGTTTGTAATTGCAGGACTAATCTAATTAGAATGATTTCGCTGCAATCCTTCTTGATTTTAACTGCGGAAGGATCTGAACTACCATAGGAGTAATTTTTTGAGATCCCTTCTTCTATCCTCTGATGTATGGCAAGTCTTACTCGGTACTCTAATGAATCTGTATGTTGTATTCAGCTTTTAGTCGTCTGCAATCTGTATGTTCCAGTGGGATCATCTGGTTACTCTGTTTTTGTCAATTAATTTTGTTGGAATCAGCGTTGATTCATGGTCCCTCCCTCTGCAAATGAGTAATTGTGATTCAACACTAGTTGTTAGCACTTTACCTGGTGACCAGCCTGCTAGGATCAATGCTACACAACCCACTAAGCCCATCCAAACCTATATCCGTAGGGGTAAGATAGGTAGGGACACACAAGCCACATAGAGAGTTTGTTATGAGTTAGTTACAGGAGAGAGATTGTGTATGGAGGGGGAATATAGGGAGAGAGAGATTGTGTATGGAGGGGGAATATAGGGAGAGCTGTATAGTGAGGATGATCATCCTTCATTATTCTGGAAAATATAGCTTTTGTATTGGCCTAGAAGTGATGAATTCTACTACTATACTTACTGAATACGTAAATAATACAATCTCTACTGTTGTTCCCTATCAATTGGTACATTCATTGAGAGGTCTAGTAGGGAGATTGTATGCAAACTAGAATGGAGGCGAGAGTATCGGCAATGGAGGCTTCTCTTAAGAGGCAGGAATCACCCCTCTCTGCCCAAGAGGGGATGGTTAAATCGCATGACACTAGCCTTAAAGACGTACGGACGCAGCTCAGTACTCTGATGGCTAGCGTCGAGACATTGGCCAAGTCTCAAGGCCTCTTACAATCGGAGTTGAAAGATGGGTTTCAGTCGTTGTTGGCCAAGAACCCAAAGAAGCTGAACATGAGTGAAGGAGAGGCACCTCTGGGATTTGCTCATCATACGCATGCGTCTTCCTCTGCTGGAAATGAGAAGTCGGCGCATCCCACTCAATCGAAAGGTGGAAGCATACCCATGCGTGGCTTGCAGGGTCTCGGTAACCACCGCCTAAACGAGCACGTTTCATCAGTTGCTACTGAACGAGCATGGGAGGAGTATCGAAACGTAGCCCGTAGAGTCGACCTTCCTGCATTCCATGGGGATGACCCGTTTGCATGGGTTACTTGAGCTTAATCATATTTTATGATTCACGAGATTCCACTTGAGCTACATTTGCTGATGGTTCAGATTTGCATGGAGGGATCAACTTTATACTAGTTCATAAACCTTAGGGAGTTCGAACCACACATGACGTGGGAGAGGTTTAAACGTTCCTTGTTCGAACGTTATGGAGGTAAGGACGAGGGTGACCTGGTGGAACGATTGAAGTCGGTCACCCAGCGAGGTTCGATGGACGACTATATTGACGAATTTGAGAGGGTGGCGTTGCAGATTAGCCACTTTCCAGAAGAATGGTATATGAGCTATTTCCTGGGAGGGTTGCGTGAAGAAGTGAAGAACTGAGTGCGCACCCATGACCCTCTGACCTGAGTCTGGCTCATCTCTGTCGCAAGGAAGGTTGAAAGAGAATTGATTGGTGAAGGTGTGATTCGGCCAGGAGAAGGGAGGAGAAAAACCGAAGGTTTCCATACAAATTTTGGGCACTAAACAAGACACTCCAACACTTATCTTCCAGCTCAGCCAAACCATGCAGTGGGAAACATAAAAATGAAGTAAAGGAGCTACCCAACAAACAGGGAGGTCCTACCTCTTATGGTCACCGAACAGGGAATCCAAAGTGGAGGGGAACACGTAACTTGACATATGATCAGCTGATGGAAAGGAGGGCAAAAGGCTTGTGTTTTAAATGTGGGCAGACCTTCAGACCTCTCCACTGCTGCCCAGATAAAGAATATAACTTGATAATTTGGGAGGGGGACGAAACCGAGGTTGGAGAGAACAGTCAGGAGGCACCGATGGAAGGAGAGCAACAGGAAGATTGGGAATTAGTGTGTAACGATGGAGTTTGGGGAACTAGGGAGGGATCAGTCCTCACCACTGAAATCGGTGGTTTTAATAGGTAAGTTGAATGACATGCCAATTGTTATTATGGTAGATAGTGGTGCTAGCCACAATTTTGTGTCTAGGAGATTGGTACAAGCTATGGACCTAACTGTTACTTCAACTAGAACGTTTGGTGTGAGGTTGGGGGATGGGCATCGTTCCTTTTCACAAGGGGTTTGCAAGGAACTTAAGTTGGAGCTAATGAGGAGTAGTTTCTGGTGAATGCTTATGTGTTTGATACAAGAGGGCCTGATCTGATTTTGGGGGTTGCATGGCTTGAAACATTGTTAGTAGTGAAGGTTGATTGGAAGAATATGTGTATGACATTTGACCGAAAGGGTACTGAAGTAACCTTGCAAGGAATCAATAAACACTCTTCTTCTCCCCATGCATTACAGCAGATTTTGAAGCATTAAGAGTTGGAAGTTGAAGGGTTGTTGTGGTCTTTGAGAATGGGCAGAATCTTATCTAATCAAGTGGGAACCCTAAATGAGAATCAGCAAGAGAAATTGAGGGTTATTTTAGACAGATTTGGGTCAGTGTCAGTTTTTCAAGAAATAAAGGTACTACCGCCAAGTAGGAAGCATGATCATGCGATTAATTTGAAGGAAGGGGCAGAACTGGTGAACATTCGTCCGTATAGACATGCACACCATCATAAGGATAGATTGAGAGGCAGATCCGAAACTTGCCGAAAATTAAGGTCATAAGGCATAGTATTAGCCCTTTTTCAAGTCCGGTTATCCTTGTTAAGAAGGATGAATCTTGGCATATGTGTGTCGATTATCGCGCTTTAAACAAGCTCATGGTTCTGAATAAATTCCCCATTCCAGTTGTGGATGAGCTAATGGAGGAATTACATGGGGCTAAATACTTCTCTAAGGTGGATTTAAGGTCCGGATTTCATCAGATCCGTGTTAGAGAGGACACTTATAAAACAGGGTTTCGAACCCATGAGGGACATTACGAATATCTAGTGATGCCATTCAACCTCATGAATGTACCCGCAACTTTCCAATCTACCATGAACTCAATTTTCAAGCCTCTCTTACGAAAATTTTTCTTAGTTTTCTTTGACGATATTTTAATATACAGTGCAGATTGAGCTCAGCATTTGGAGCATCTAACTTGTGTGCTTCAATTGCTATTGAATAATCAACTTATGGCAAATCAGAAGAAATGCATTTTTGGGCAGCAATCGGTGGAATACTTAGGCCACATCATATCATATGAAGGGGTAGCAATGGATCCCTCAAAAATCCAAAGCATTTTGGAGTGGCTTATTCCTAAGAACGTCAAAGGGGTGAGGGGATTCTTAGGTCTCACTAGATATTATAGAAAGTTTGTCAAAGACTATAGAAAGGTTGCTAAACCTCTTACGGATCTTACTAAGAAAGATGGTTTCAGCTGGGGAAATGAGGCTCAAGAAGCCTTTGAAGAATTGAAAAAGAAGTTGGCTTCAGCACCTGTCTTGGCTTTGCCCGATTTCACCAAAGAATTCTTTATAGAGTGTGATGCTTCGGGAAGAGGGTTAGGGGCAGTCCTTGTGCAAAAAGGCCGCCCAATAGCTTTTTTTAACAAGGCTCTGGTTGAATCTACTTATGCTAAATCAGTTTATGAGAAGGAAGTTTTGGCAGTAGTTATGGCTATTCAACATTGGAAACACTACTTAATCGGAAGGCATTTCAAGGTCTACACTAATCATAAAAGATTGAAGCACTTGTTGGATTAGCGAATTCCCTCCATAGATCAACAATGTTGGCAAGCTAAGTTGTTGGGATTGGATTTTGAGGTAATCTACAGACCGGGAAAACAAAATGGGGCAGCAGATGCTTTATCGAGGGTTGAAGATGACAAGCTATTATTTTTAGCAATTTCAACTCCATTTTGGCCTGATTTGGATATAGTTCGAAGAGAGCTCAAGGAGGATTCGGACCTACACTCAATTATGACAGCACTTAAGGCAGATCCTAGCTCTAAACCTGACTTCCATCTCAGAGATGATTTGTTGTTTTACAAAAACAGGTTAGTACTATCATCTACCTCATTGCTAATCCCCCAATTTGTACACGAGTACCATGTTTCACCTTCAGGAGGGCATTTGGGTTTCCTAAAAACTTACAAAAGGTTGGCTGGTGGACTGTTTTGGTTGGGAATGAAGATTGTTGCCTAAAA
Source organism: Erythroxylum oxycarpum (assembly GCA_025629785.1). Taxonomy (NCBI): domain Eukaryota; kingdom Viridiplantae; phylum Streptophyta; class Magnoliopsida; order Malpighiales; family Erythroxylaceae; genus Erythroxylum; species Erythroxylum oxycarpum. The sequence goes on along the minus strand of JAOTAZ010000002.1, from coordinate 14,477,601 downwards.
ATTTGTGCGTGAATTTGCCATTTGTCAGAAACATAAATACGTGGCCATGTCTCCAACTGGCCTACTTCAGCCCTTACCCATACCATATCTAATTTGGGAGGAAATTTTCATGGACTTCATTACAGGTCTTCCTAAGTCTCACGGATATGAGGTAATTTTGGTGGTGGTTGATCGTTTATCTAAATACGCCCATTTCTCACTTCTTAAACATTCCTACACTGCTAAGATTGTGGCTGAAACATTTGTTTGAGACATAGTTAGACTACATGGAGTTCCTAGTTCTATTTTAAGTAATAGAGATCCACTCTTCACTAGCAATTTCTGGAAGGAGTTATTCAAGTTACAAGGGACAACCTTGAAGATGAGTTCCTCCTACCATCCTCAAACGGATGGACAAATCGAAGTAATCAACAGGTGCCTAGAAACTTATCTTCGTTGCTTCACATCGGATCAACCAAAAAATTGGTCTACTTGGTTAGCATAGGCTGAATACTGGTACAATACGAACTACCATGTGTCTACTGGACGAACTCCTTTTGTTATGTATGGTCATCTCCCACCTACCTTGCTACATTTCACTCAAGGCGAGACTCAAGTGGAGTCTGTGGCTCTAGCTTTGGTTTATAGAGATGAAGCATTACGTCAACTTAAGCACAACTTAATCAGAGCACAATCCACGATAAAGAAATCAATTGATATTCACACGAGAGGTGCATTTTCAGGTAGATGATCTAGTTTACGTTAAACTAAGGCCCCATAGACAGCTCACTGTGGCAAGGAGAATTTGTCCTAAATTGTCAGCAAGGTACTACGGACCTTACAAGATCATTGGGAGAGTGGCTCAAGTTGCCTATAGGCCCCAACTTCCTCCTCCATCCAAGATTCATCCGATTTTCCATGTTTCTCAGCTGAAAAGAGCCTTGGGCAACCATTCGGATGAGCACAACCTTCCCCAAGGATTGGAGATGGATTAGGGAAACTTAGCTGAACTGGAGGCAATCCTAATTGCACAAATTTCTAAGTCTAAAGAGAACAACATCCTCCAGTGGCTCATTCGGTAGAGAGACAAACCAACAGAAGAGGCCACTTGGGCAGATGCAGAATTTATAAAGGAGTAATTTCCTTCCATTCACCTTGAGGACAAGGTGCTTATTGAGGGAGAGGGTACTGTTAGCACTTTACTTAGTAACCAACCTGTTAGGATCAAAGCTACACAGCCCACTAAGCCCATCTAAACCTATATCTGTAGGGGCAAGATGGGTAGGGACGCAAAAGTCACATAGAGAGTTTGTTTTGAGTTAGTTACAGGAGAGAGATTGTGCATGGGGTAGAATATAGGGAGAGCTGTATAGTGAGGATGATCATCCTTCATTATTCTGGAAAATATAGCTATTGTATTGGCCTGGAAGTGGAGGAATTCTACTACTGTACTTACTGAATACGTAAATAATACAATCTCTACTGCTGCTGACACTGTTCCCTATCACTAGTTTATTAAAATTTTCAATTCTTTGGACGTACATGTGAAAAAGAATTTACCATTGCTGCATTGGAGATCATATGGTTAACGGTATCCATTCAACTATTGCGACACTTCTTCATTCATTTCAGTTCTTTGGACGTACATTATTCAGGTATGGTTGACCAGTTAAACAATCTGCAGTATATTCCAAGGCTCCTTACGTTTTGCAATTGCCGTCTAACAAAGGAAGTTTCTGTGACCACCATTGTCACCCTTGATTCCCTGCCAAAGGCTGATGCTTCCAACAGGAGGAAAAAAAAACATTCCAAATTCTAAAAGATCAGTTAGCCATTTTCTAACCATGGGAGAAATACGAGAATAAACAAGGACCCCAACATATTTCCTTGAGATTCGAACATCAAACCAATGGTGCAATGAAATTTAATAAGCAAAAGATATCAATAAGCAAAAGCCATTTCATCCATTTGACAATCTAATCTGTGGCCAATTATATAGTCAAGATGATAATCCGTCAAAATATAATAAATTGCAGTTTCGAATACTTGTGATACATGGAAATTTAAATACAGTAGCTCAACAAACTAGGAAACAGAGGGATCATAAGGAAAAAAAGAAAAGTGAAAACAGTTATATAATTAGATTTTGAAACAAGGCAAGAGTGAAGTTTCGCAAAAAGATGCTAGCATTAGTAAAATTATTGAATATCGTATAAACATATCTGATCCTATAACTTTTTGCCCACCATCTTATGTATGTACATATACCCCTGTACTCCAATACGAACCATTCATTACTTTCGTGATTCAAGGATTATTGTTACACTACATTATAGACAAATCAAAACTCTGCTTGTGCAATCTTGCTTCAAGATCCTCACCAGCTATGAACAAGTCACTATATTTTCTTGCACAAGCAATTCATATCCTTCTCGATCCAATGTGTCTCTAACAACACGATAAAACTCCACCCATGAAGAAGAGTATGTCTCCACAGGTCCCCACAAGAACGTTGGATTAGGGGTAGCTGGGCAAGCAGCCACCAAATCTAGTACAGAAGCTGCTGGTTTTAATGGCTGAGGGAAATTAAAGGCCAAATTATCCACTTTATGCTCATAGATTTTGCCATTTCTATCCAATTCATACCTTGAAGTGCCTTCAAACTGTCCCTGGGCCTCCCACGGGACCCTAGGGATACCCTTTAAGCACCACCTAATCAATATCACATTATCCGAAGGTTGCCAAATCCTATAAACATCAAGCCAAATCTCTCTAAATAACATCTTACCATGAAACCTCAGCGCCCAAAAGATCAACTTGTAATTTTCAATGCCCGTGAACGTATTCAAAGGGTCAACGAATGTGATATCGTCCCTGAAAAATTCAACAAAATCAAAGGGCAACTCTCGCGGATAAAAGAGCACAGCCCACAGGAAAAAAAAACAAGTACCCAGGTGATAGAAATACCTGTAAATTTCATAATTGAGATCCTTCTTGAATAACAGAGGTAAATCCTCACGGAGAGTCCTCACGGCTAAACCAAGGTTGACAAAGAACTCATCTTTCTGGTGCTGCTGCTTATTCTGCGAACCAGGCTGGGCCTGCAGAGATGGGCAGAGAGGGCTGTTACTGTTGTTAGGTTTCGTTGTTGATGTTGTTGTTGTTGCAGCTGCTTGATAATGAGAAGAGAGAGTTTGGATAGGCTTGTCTCTGTCTCTAGAGGAATTGGAGGTGAGGAGGAGAGAAGGAGAGAGGTGTGGAAGAAGAAAAGCCATGGACTTTCCTGGGTCTCTTTGCTGAAGTCTGGAGTTTTTGTGTGATTTTTGAGTGGCTTTAAACGTGGACAGCAGAAGAAAAAGAGTTGTTTGTTATTTCATATTTGCAATTTGGCCCCTCAAAAGTTCCGTTGTGCTGTAAATAGATGTCTGCATCATTTTTGGCCTTTCAAAGTTCAAACTCTAGGCGCTTCCTTCCACACGTTCTTTTCACCATTTTCGACTATTAATCCTGGGAAAATTATGCTTTTGATTAAAAAGAAAATGAAGAAAGTCTTGATATTTGCAATTTGCCCCCAGAAGTGTTGGTATATCTCTGAGTAATCCCTATCATTGTTTTCATACCCTTCAAGTTAGGCCATGTACTTCAAGTTTAAGCAATCATAAGTAAAAAAATGTTTAATTAAATATAAGTGGATTTAATTTCTCTGATTAGTTTTAACATAATTTTACTTTTTCCCAGGGAAGACATTATAATTTAGCATACGACAAGGTCGGCTCATCCTCATCATAAGAAACAAGCATTTCCATTGGAACTACCTTACGTTCATCGCCGCACAAATTGACAGTAAATGGTCAGAATAAGAGAAAGCACATTCCTTTCTGGATTCCCTAATTGAAAACCATATCATCCTACTTGTATCCACTTTTTTAATGAGAAATTAAAATGTTTTTTCTAATAATTAAAATATTCAAAAAATTTAAATTAGCCCATTTTTATTTTCTAATTTAATCAATTAATTTTTATTTTACAATTCCTTTTTTAAAAT
>JAOTAZ010000002.1:14428284-14443099 GCA_025629785.1 Erythroxylum oxycarpum | reverse complement strand
ACTCTTTTCAAAGTTTAGAAATTTTAGTCTTTCTTTTTCTGTGGAAAAGGAACTTTGTTGACATGTATCATAGTAAAAGCACAAACTTTAGAAATGGCGTTATAAATGCCTGAAATCTCAATGGTTATTCTGATCATGATGTGCGTATAAACGTTTGTATCATTTTAATGCTTTTGGCAACTCATCTTTGTTTTTGATGTTTAATTATTTTCCTCGTGTGGGCATTTATTCTTATTAGTTAGTGGTTTTCGTTCTGCAGATTCAAGCACAAGACATCCATGTTGGTAACCTGGTGTGGCTTCGTGAGAATGATGAAGTGCCATGTGATCTTGTGTTGCTTGGTACGTCTGAGCCTCAAGGGCTCTGCTATGTGGAGGTAAATATAAGGTTCTTTTAGTGGGCTTGCACCCTATTGCCATGGTATCCTTTCTGGCCATCGTTAACTCGTCAAAATAATCCAGTTCTTTCTGGTCATTACTGAGATTAAGGATCTTCTTATGCTCGTTGATGAATAATTACCATTGCCATACAAAGATCCTAGGAATAGAAGTGAGAACCGCCTCACTATTCTAGCAGATTCAGATAGAGCTTGTGTGGTTTGATTGTCTGTTTTCTAATTGGGAAGTGGCTCTTATTTGGAATGCTTGAATGCACAGATTTTTCTGTTTACCTTGAGCTTTAGGATGCTTTATTTTTCTGTATAGCTTGAGCTTTCCCACTATTTCTTTGTGACATTACTTTGATCTGTGTTTAATTTTGTGTTACACATATGATATTCTGAGATAGGACTTTAACATTATCTGTTTGATGTTCTAATGAGAACTGCATCTTTTTCCACGATAGCATTATTTTGTTTCTGTCTTGAGTCGCAGTTCTTTCCACATGCTAGGATAGGATCCCTTTTTGTGGCATATCTTTGCCTAGAAAATTCACCCCTTCTTTTGTCAGATACATTGTGTTTCCACTTTCCTTTTGAATGAAATCTTTTACATTCTATATTATGCGAATTACTCTAACCCTTCTTTTTAGGAGTATTGTTTTATGAACAATATCTGAGATTTGCATGCATTGCAGACAGCTGCTCTAGATGGTGAAACTGACCTAAAGACAAGGGTAATACCCTCTGCTTGCATGGGGATAGACTCTGAATTATTGCACAAAATAAAGGCAAGTTTCTTGAGGATGTATAAATGTTATGTTTTCATCTTTTTTGCCTTGAGTTTTCCTAGATTGTTATATTGTTTATTTTGGACTTCAGGGTGTTATTGAATGTCCAAATCCAGATAAGGATATTAGAAGATTTGATGCAAACCTGCGGTTATTTCCTCCTTTTCTAGATAATGATATGTGCCCTTTGACAATAAATAACACTATTCTCCAGTCATGCTACTTGAGAAATACAGAGTGGGCTTGTGGAGTAGCTGTCTACACAGGCAAGTTCATACTTTTTTTGGTTCACAGCCAGACCTTTTTAAGTAGTTTCCCTTATCCTCCCTTTATTTTCATATTAAACTTTAACATGTGAATGATAATTTCTTATTTAATTAGGTAATGGTTTCTTAGGTATGTAAGAGGTTCTACGCAACAGAATCTATGTGGATTGGTTAAGGGAGAAGGGGCACTTATCTGTTCATATTGTTTAATTGGTTGAGTGGAATTTATTGTCTAATAAGTCAAATTGTATGAGGAATGACAGGCTTGTCCATGGAGCTACTCCTTTATGTTCACCTCATTCTAATACAATTTTACGCGAATGTATCATTCGTGCAATTTTGTTGCTTTTATTTATATTGGATCATCTGGTTTCTGAGCGGTTGGCAATCTGATTCATCATTAGGAGAAATATGATTACATTATTATGAACCTTTTCTCTTTAAAGAAACTGAGTGCACAAGAATACCAAACATTGTTGACTAAAAGTTTCTGAAATTGCAATTCCTATGAGTAGCAGATTACCACTTCTTTCATGCTGAGCCACTTTCTGAATTTTCCATGGGAGTAGGTGTTGGTTTTTCTGCTAGGTTACTGGATTCTCGTTTCTTTTTTCTCTTTCTTTATCCTGTTTTTCTGTCTTTTGTCACTATACTTTTTTCTCACTGATGTTGAAAAATGCAGTTTTTATCTAGGTGATTATGGTACGTCATTTTCTTTAATCATTTGACTCATCTGCTTCTTTCGTTGCTTTCTTTTCAGGAAATGAAACAAAGCTGGGTATGAGCAGGGGTATACCTGAACCTAAACTCACAGCTGTGGATGCCATGATTGACAAATTAACTGGAGCTATATTTGTTTTCCAAATAGTGGTTGTTGTTGTTTTGGGCATAGCTGGTAACATTTGGAAGGACACAGAAGCTAGAAAGGTTTGTTGGACTTGCTCAATTATAGTTTTTTGCATTAATGATTTAATCAAATTGAATGTTTAGTAGAAGAACCTTTTGGTATGTCTCAGCATTTGTAAATTGCTTTTCGACATAATGATAGTTGTTTCATAGCATGTGGATCCTAGTCAACATTTTTGTGGCGGAAATGAGGCAATTCAAATGTGCAAAGTACTCATTAGTAACTGCTGGATGTGTACAATTTAAGTTTGCTTTGACGACAGCATTGCTTTGGAAGTCTGTCATGAATACAGACATCAGCTATGAAGATTGCTTTAAGCTGGGGTCTTAAATTGGCTGTTTGTATTAGTTAATTGATTTTTTTGGTTGGTTATCAATTTCAGTTCACTTGTTCTGTCCTTTAATTTTCATGTCTTGTCCATAAGTGAAGATTGAGATATCCAATAATGCGCTTCGTGTTTTCTTAAAATAAATTCACAAATGTAATGACTGCATCCAAATTTAATCTCTCATGTTTTTGGTTACTTATGACAAAAATGTTCAGGGAGTTAAGTTTTCTTAATTTCCTAATTTCCTTTTGCATGCTTGATGGCACAAAATGATTGTAGGATAGTAGGGTTTATATGGGTGCAACTGGAAAAGACAAACTTCATTTGGAATGCTGACCTTACATGAGAAGAAGATCTTTGTTCATAGAAAACTCTTTTTTAGTAAAATTTGGGAGTATTGATTGGAGAGGACTTATATATGGTGAAATTATAGTTGTGAAACTTGGTGAGAATCATTTGATGATTGGAATTTTTAGTTTTGGAACTATGAGTGCATTCGCCCAATGTTTTCTATATGTTTTTTTTACTTTCTTTGGCAAATGTGTCATACTATCAAATGAGATCAAATATTTCTCCCTTCTATACTCAGCTCTGATAGTTTTACTTTGCCTTTCATTTCAAAATTAGTAAAGCTTATTTTCATGGTTGGACCCTTGGGTTTTTATTACATTGTTTCCACTCAATTTTTCTGCATCTTGTATCTCCCTTTATGTATTTCATTACTTTGTGGTTTTTCATTTTGTTTTTTGTTTTTTTTTTTGAAAGAAAAAACGCGCTCTACCCCCATACTCAAAGAGATGGGTTAGGAGGTGGAGATGGGGTGGGCAAACTTTTAGTAGATTGGCTGTCTATAGTAAATGCAATCTTAGTGTAACTCTTCATTTCTATTTTGTTGTCGTTGTGTTGTTTTTGAAATTTTACATCATCTTTCTGAACTTGACTCCTTTGCAGCAATGGTATGTGTTGTACCCAAGTGAAGGTCCATGGTACGAACTACTGATTATCCCTCTAAGGTTTGAGCTTCTCTGCTCAATCATGATACCTATATCTATTAAGGTAAACTCTTTATCATCTTTATTATTTGTTTCTGCTTTGTTATTTAGAAACTTTGGCACTTTAGCATAGTGATTGATTGCGAATGCTTTCTATACGTGCTTGAATGTAGTTAATTGTTTTATCTCTTATGTAATCCATTAAGGCATCTTTATATCAGTTTCAAGCACGGATAAAAAGGTTCTAGTTGTAGAAAATTTGAAAACCTGCTCAATTTACTCTGAGGTTTCAGTTCCTTTGATCCAGATTGCAAGCACTAGGGAAGCTAAAAAGTGTTATCGATGAAATGCTTTTAATCAGGGTTATGATACCTGAAGATGTTCAGGTTGAGAGGATAATGAACTGTGAACTTGGAGTACTAAATCTTTTGTATGATTAAGGAAAACAATTGTTGATCACTTATGTCATTAGGTTAGGTAGGAGAAATATAGCCAGCAGGTTCTGCTTGTGAGGAATAGAATGTTCCCAGCACAGTTCTCATAGTTTGATGTTTGAGGTGTAGAAAATAATTCTATGTCAACATTTGATAGTTATGAAATTTGTTGATTCACTATACTAAAATGGGTGTATGCTATTATAGAAAGATAAACAGATCTTCTGAAAGTAGTCTTATGTGAATATAGGAAATGCCAAACATAGATAATCTCATGCTTATGTATTTTAACTAAATTCCAGCAATTAATTGGTTTCAAAAGTAATAATCTAACTATGATGCTTTCTGATTTATTTTTCGAAAATATGCTTGACTATGTTGTCATATCATATAATCGGTTGATTTATAATGTATCCTTTGTTTTTTAATTTATTTTGAGGAATATCATCTATTCAAATGTATAATGATCATTTTCTTATTTTACAGGTTTCGTTGGATCTTGTTAAGAGCTTGTATGCAAAGTTTATTGATTGGGATGCTCAAATGTTTGACTTAGAAACTAGTACTCCATCCCATGCCGCAAAGTAAGTTCAGTGATTGATATCAATGCCATTGAAGTTAAAGTTGAAAGGAAACCAAGCTTTTTTTGAAATATTTTAAATAGTTATCATTTTCGGTGGCAGCACAGCAATTAGTGAGGACCTGGGACAAGTTGAGTACATTTTGACGGACAAAACTGGAACCCTCACTGAAAATCAAATGGTCTTCAGAAGATGCTGCATTAATGGTGTCTTCTACGGGAATGAGACTGGTGATGCTTTGAAAGGTTGCTTTCCACCACCTTCCACCTGATTTGAGCCAATCATTTTTACTTGCCACTGTCTTGTTACTTTCCTTGTTTTCTCTTTTGATTCAGCTTTTGAAAATAAATTTTACTCATTTTCTTTTTATTATCTACTTTAGGTGAATTTGTCGCTGATGTGGAAGCTATTAGTTCTCTTTCTTATTTGGGACCTTTTTTCTATGTTTGGCTGTATTTCCCATTGGTAATAACATTTTGTAGTTGCTATTGCAAAAAATAGCTATGCTAGGTGAAGTCCTTATTTTAATTTTGGGGAGTTAAATGTGCAAGGACAGAGTTGGTTGCTAACCTATTGCTAGGGCAGTAGGATTAGGAAAAGGTCTAACTGATTTTTGAAGGATCAGGGACTGTTTGACTCTCGTAGTAAAATTAGTAAAATTTGGCTACAAAACTGTTGTTCTGTACTTCACTTCTTGGAGAACTGCAAAATATTAGCTTCAATGTTTTAGGTTGAATTGGAATTTTGAAGATATGCAATATATCATGGGCATTGGTGTGTCTAAGGATGTAAGAAACGTGTATGAATGCATGATTCAAAGACCTTCAGATTACATAATCTAAAAGAAGCGGAATTTGGCTGTATCAAATTGAAAAATGTAGCTGTGGGGTGTGTGTGTCATGACAAGGAGGTATTAGCTCCTATACTATTCTAACTGTTTATTTTTTTTAGTTTGCTTATTTTGAAGTATTAAAATGGCCATTTATTTTGCACGGCCTAATTAAGTATGACCTGTTGCTGATATTTCTTAAGTTGACCTAACTAATGATTTATCAACTTGTGCTTATTTCATTTTTTAATATATATTTTACATATTGTTTATTTTTAAAACCTGGCTTCTAACTGTCCTTACCTTTGCTAAAAAGACTTGCGACTGCTCAATGCCATTGCTAGTGGATCTCCTGATGTTGTTCGCTTTCTTAAAGTCATGGCCATATGTAATACTGTTGTGCCTGTTCAAAGGTGACTGCCTCTTCTATCTGGTCATTTTGTTCTATTTTCATCTGCATTTCCATCCTTGTAAAATTTTCCTGAAATTTACTGTCGTTTCATTTGTGCCATTTGCTCTTTTGGTCATGCCACAGGACATTTACTAAGAATATCATTTTCTATTTTTGCTGTTGTTCATAGCAAAACTGGAGCCATTTTGTATAAGGCTCAGTCCCAGGATGAGGATGCTCTTGTTAATGCTGCTACCAAGTTGCATATGGTCTTTTTTAACAAGAATGGGAGCTTTCTTGGTAAAATTTCTTCTTACTCTTTGCTACTACAGTGTATCTTAAACTGGATTTATATATTTAACTATTGCTTTGGTCTGCAGAGATCAGGTTTAATGCTTCTGTAGTTCGGTACGAGGTATTGGACACTCTGGAATTCACTTCTGATAGGAAAAAAATGTCAGTGGTAGTGAGAGATCGTCATAGCGAGAAGATATTCCTTCTGTCAAAAGGAGCAGATGAAGCGATACTTCCTTATGCATCTGCTAGTAAGATTTTTATTTTGGAGTTTCCTGTTACTTTTCGTATGACCAAATGAATAGCTATACAGTACTGCACATTCCTAGAAATTTAAGAATCTCCAAATCCGTAATGAACACGTTGGTTTGTTTGCAACCATATCCTTGAAAGAATTGATGGCCACCTTAGTTTCTTCTTGCTTGACCTACTGTTGAAGTAGGTAAGAACTTAGGTTATCAAAGATTATGAAGGACTAGCTGACTACATGCAAGCGGGTGGGTAAGTAGAAAAATTTCATGTGAAAGATAGGAGAAGCAAAATGGGTACCTTTTAGAAGGGGACGGTTGTTGTAGTTGAGAGAGGGGAGGAGGAAAATTGAGCACAGCTTGAGAGGGGGGAAGATCCAGGACCCTGATCGGCTGTCAATACCTAAATGGTGCTGAATCCCTGTTGAAATCTACTTCATTCACAGTTCCACTCCATCAACCAACAATATGAACAGATTGAAATTAAAAACACATGTTCAATCAGTGGCACTTTTCACTTTTTTCTTCTTTTGTCAGGAAGATAGATTTAAAGGAAAAGATTCTGATGTACAGCTTTCTGTAAGTATGGTGCATGAGTATATCCAAAAAATAAGTTTAGGACTGAAAGTGCCTTCATTACTATTTTAGTGTTCTTGGTAATTGATGGGTGCAAGTTAGAATGGTTATTAAAGGGTTAATTGACAAAAGGATAAGGTCAAACTAATCATTTCACCTTGCAGAAACTGTTGTCTTTTTCATGCGTTTGCCTTTGGCCCTTTTCTTTTTGACTGTTTTAAGTTTAGAAATTTACTGGGAAAAGACTAACTTTTGAATATAACCCTTTTGGGGTCAGAGTCTTCAAAGCTATTATTATTAGGGGACAAAAGCTAGTAATATTAGGCTTTTGGCCTTGACTTTCCTTATTTTGAGTGAACTCAAAGCTAGTAATATGAGTGAATTTAAAGCTAGTGATCTGAAAATGGAAGCAGATGAGCTTTCAGTTACCTGTCTATTTTTGCGTATGGATCATATAGCAGAAGTGGACAAGTGCAAATAAGAGTATATAGTAAATCCACGACTGTTTTTTGCATTGGCATCTGATCCAAGTCAAATTAATTCAGGACAACAAACAAGAACATTTAGTGAAGCTGTAGAACAATATACTCAGTTGGGCTTGCGCACATTATGCTTGGCTTGGCGGGAATTGAAAGAAGATGAATATCAGGCTTGGTCTTTGATGTTTAAAGAGGCCAGTAGCACGCTTGTCGATAGGGAGGTAAATGGTATCTTACTTTTTGTTTTTGGTGAACTTGAGTGGTCAAAGTTTGTTAATAAAAAAATCTGAATCTGTTGAGATACCATTCTACGCAGTGGAGAATAGCTGAGGTTTGTCAAATAATAGAGCATGATCTTGAAATTCTAGGAGTCACAGCTATAGAAGATCGTCTACAGGTGAGATTTAATGATTGTCACATTGCTATCCAACTTACTGCTCTTCTCATCTTTAAATCCATGATTATCTTTCAGGATGGTGTACCTGAAACTATAGAGACGCTTAGAAAAGCAGGAATAAACTTTTGGATGCTAACAGGAGATAAGCAGAATACTGCCATACAAATTGCCCTTTCATGCAATTTCATTTCACCAGGTTGATAAATATTTTTCCCATTCCATTTTGATCTTCAGACTTTAAAGGAAATTTCAAAGCTTATTATGTTTAAGGCTTACATGATCTTCAGACTTTAAAGGAAATTTCAAAGCTTATTAAGTTTAAGCTTTCCTCTATGGAACTGAGTGTAACTTTTGAACCATAATTCACCCCTTTTTCTGCTATAATTCTTGAATAATATGTGCCATGCCACCATCTATTAGTTAATTTCCATGTTGATTTCCTTGTTTGCTTATGTGGAAATACTGAACAGTTGTATTCATTTTTTTTTTCCATCAGTACATAATTACATGTATATATAGAAATAGAGCTAGCTAATTTAGGAAACTAGTATCTGTACATAATCTTCTACGATCTACACATAATCTCCTAATATTTGTACACAATATCAGATCTGATACATGTTATCTGATCTGATACTATTGCCTTTTAAGAGTCAATAATATCTTAGGAAATATTCAGCTGAATATTTCCCAACAACATGCATCATACATGTTCAATATACATGAATGTGCATAATTGAATTCATAATTGTGAGCAATAGTGATATATGTTTGTATTGAATGTTTTAGAGGAACCTTTAGAGCGATCTATTCCAGATATTGCTGGGACTTCAAGGGAATAAGCAAACAGGGAGCTTTTGTAAGTAATCGTAGATTGTCATACCTTACTCTATTCTGCTTATTGAAATTGATTTATACTGATTGTCTTTTGAATTCCGGACAATGATTGTCCGAGGTGTCTAATGTATGATTATATCATTGGAAGTGCTACTTATAAGTGAATATGATTGACTATTTACTTTGCACATAAAATGTCTGAAATGACTTTGTTTTGCTTTAAAACTGTTGAGTCCTAGTTATGGGTAAATAGGTATGCCTAGAAGGGTCTGCAACTACTTCTGCGACACTTCGATGTCTTCTGCTAGTGACACTTCGGTGTCTTCTGTTATTGGAACTTTGGTGTCTTCTATTATTGAGATGTAAGTCTCTTCTATGATATGATACCAGTTGTGGTATCTTTTGTATAAGTCTCATTACCCACTTCAGTTGACGGATTAACAATCATTTGATTGTGTATTATGATATATGTTGGATTTTGAAATAAACAAAATGATGTTTTGAACTGAAGGGATTGCGCCTTCTTTGATACTCAGTTTTGTTAAATATGTAACTATTCTAAAATTTAAATATCTGCTTGTGATATAACTTGATTCAGTATGATTAATTGTCAAATAATGCATATTTTAGTTATTACTCACTAAGCTATATGCTTAGCAAGGTCGATTTGCCAAGTGTAGGTTCTGAGCAACGTTTATAAAGACTGGGACAAGACAACCACAATGACCAATGAAGTTTGAGTGTTGTTTTGAAAATAATGTTGAATTTTTGGTTTGACTTGTGGGCTTATATCTGATATGTATATGTGAATTTGTTTGCAAGTTTGTAACAATGATACTTCAGTTTGGTTTAGATTTTTCAACGAGTTTGTGTTAAGTACTATGTAATTTAATGTATTTTTTCCTGAATTGTTTACTAGAAGTTTTCGTATGCTTTGATTTGTTTGTACTGTTTTGTGTGGCATTCATATAGCCTTCCAGGGGGTATGTAGGTGTTACACACGGTAGCAATTTTACTATTGTAAAAAACATTCAACTCCTTTAATATCCAAAGAAATATTCCTCATTATGTATACACACATAGAAATCTAAACAATGTAATTATACATCATCATTACTTGTATAACATATTATGTCATTTATGTAGTAAATATGGACATGTTGGTAGATTTTATTTCCTTAAAATTGATAAGTAAACTTATGAAAATATGGGTTAAGAAGAAGGAGACTAATAATAATGGACTCAAGTTCATTTGATTACCTAAAACAAATTGATGACTTTGTTATATAGAAAAGGAATGATGAATGATCAAAGCACATCTTTTGTAAAGCATATAAAGTGTATAATATAAAGAATATTATTGATGAAAAGTTTGTATATGTATTTTTAGTCTAACCTCTTTGCCTTCAAGAAAGTCTTGAAGATTTTGTAAGATGTTGAGAAGTTAGGCCTTAAAAAGGACGAGAATGATAGCTAAGATTTTTTTCAAAATAGCTAATTTTCGAACCAAGTGAGGGAGATAAGAAGGATGAGAGACTTCCAATAAATTAGTAATTCAAGAAGAATTATCATCTAGATCATACCATATGTAATGTTTAACAAGGGATAATTATTAGTTCATTTTTTAGAAAATTTTCTCATCTAACTTTTGTTTATCAATTTTGAGTATATTTCCTTAGTGATTACTGTTTAGGTTTGCATTATGAATAAGGGATACAATATTTCCTTTTAAGAATATAGTATGAACATTAGCACCTAGATTTAAAGATTATGTGAAAATATAGATATTGAATTAAAATATGTTGATATACTAGATCAATAGGGAAATAGTTTCACTAAACCAATGAATCAGGATATTAGGGAAGAATAGGCATGGCCAAAAGAATTGTGTAAAATAAGTGAATTTATCCAGTTTAGCTATGATTTGTTTTGAAAGAATGATTTTAGATAGAAAGAAAGTCCTTCCTATACTTCTATTGGAGAATTATAGAGAGCTTGTGTTAGTTTTTGACCAGCAAAAAGTATAGGTAGGCATGATTATATATGATCAAAGTCTCTTTTAATACTTATAGTTATTCTTGATTGACATTTTCATGAATTATGAAGTGTTTTAATGTTTTAATTTAGGTTTAAGGTTTGATTTACAAGTTCTTTGTCATATTGGTTGACCAATATCATAATGTAGTCAACCAATACTCCAAAATATCATTTTTTATCATTTCAGTGAGTTTGTAAAGAGTTTGGTTAATCTTTTAGTTAACTACTGATATACATTGGCTGACCAATACCTTCAAGTGCTCGACCAAGGTTTCATTGTTTAAGAAATTTTCATTATATTTAGTTTGTAGCTTAGTTGGTCGATAAGTGTGGCTGATCATGCCCAAATATTGGTTAACTAGTGAAGCTATATGGTTAACTTTTATTCATATTTTAAGGGCTTCCTCATTATCTTTTCTTCTATTTTCCATCTTGTTTGTTTATGTTTTAAAATCCTAGATAATTCACTCTTTTCTTTAAAAAACACCATCCCTTATTCCAGAAGAATCAAGTTAGATTACATCAAATTAATATACATCAAATTAATATTTTGTCAATATTAAGTTTTAAATTTAGGGATACTAAAATTTTTTCATAATTTGGGTTATGTCTTCAAATTAATACTTTCATAGTCAAATTGAAAAAGGATTCAAGGTTGTTATCATTTCCATTATATTGATATATCTTTGATTTGTTCAAATTTGACATTTTGGATACTTTCCTTTTTTTTGAATTTTCTAAATTCTCAAAATTACACACTCTTTTATAAAATTGATGGTTAGATACTCCAATTATTCTTAAATGGTGGTGATGTTTTGCAAATCATTCAATAAGGAATTATGGGTTTACTCACACAGATACATAATGGTGATTATAGTATTCAACAAGTAGCTATACAGATAATGCCACAATATGTGTGACTTGTGTGGAGGATAAATGCTCATCAAGAATACTATTGTCCCTCGTATATGATATATGAGATAATATCTATGGTGCCCTTGATAAAGTAATATTGTATCCATCCAATATGATTAAGGAGTTACTCATATTTATGATTTACTTTGGAGATCAAGAAAGAATAAATTGGCAAGAATGACATATTCCAATCTTGCATTTATTCGGGATATTATATGACAAGAGAATTGACATACGCAATTATGGCTTTGGGATCATGATTTGTGTACGATACTTATCATCTATGTCATTTGAGTAATTGTAATGTATTTTGCTAGATACCGCTTATGATTTATAGAATTGAAAGGAGTTTTAATTCTATTGTTAACATGACATAGATCCCAATGGGTCACACCAGAAAAGATTTGATTAGAAAAAAGAAATTATTCTAGTATGTCATATCGAGATATGAATATGAAAAAAAATAATTATAAGTGTTATAATTATTTTAGTCGTCATATGTTATTAGAATAAATGTTATTAGATA
The DNA here is from genome assembly GCA_025629785.1 of Erythroxylum oxycarpum. NCBI lineage: Eukaryota > Viridiplantae > Streptophyta > Magnoliopsida > Malpighiales > Erythroxylaceae > Erythroxylum > Erythroxylum oxycarpum. The sequence goes on along the minus strand of JAOTAZ010000002.1, from coordinate 14,430,895 downwards.
ACAAAATCAATCCGAGATAAATTTATTTGATATGTATGACATGTTATATAAATTTATTGCTTAACAAGATAATGCATATAATTATATGGCAACTGGGTCAAATATTTAATTATTTTGAAGCATGAGATTAAATGGAAAAGTGGCAATTAAACGAAACATTTGCATGGCCACCCTTGGTGAGGAAGTTTCTCACCATGAGCTATCCATGAAATGACCATTACGATGAGTTCAAAAGCCTCACTATTAATTTAACCTTACATGTTTGTTTTTTAGCTTTATTTACACAAGGGCAATTGAGATAATTCAAAAAATGAGGTGAGTTTTAACAGTATACTCTACTCTCTTCTAGTTATCATTGTTATCTTTCTTCTTCCCAGCTATTGTTTTTTTTTCCCTCTATCTTCTTCCTAGATGTTGATTTTTGGACTATACCTCTCAAGGCCGAAATTAGCTTTGCCATTTAGCTCATGTGTTGAGAAATTAATCGTCCATTAAATAGTTTAATTTGGGATTTTCTAGGATCAAAGTTAGGCCATTAAAGTACTATATAGCATTGGGAAATATGGGTTTTCTAATCAATCTTTAGTGAAAACCTTAGAGTGCATCTCATTTGGTGCAAGGAAGATCAAACCCAGCAACCCAATCTCAAAGCTAAGAGCAAGGACATGGAGACAAGACTAAAGTGGTGTTGTCTTCAACCCTACACCTCAAGTTCCCTTCTATTTGGTTTAGAGACCAAATTATAGGTAAAATGGTTTCTATGCTTTAATTTGTGTTATTTCAGTTTTGAATTGGTTGCAAGACTAGATCGTTGGCTTCTTGTCGTTTTTTATTTATTTTAACCAACTTGAGATCATCCCATAACCTACGGTGGTATTAGAGCTTGGGCTCTATTTTGTGAGCAATTTTTGACTAAATTAGTACAAGGTTATGATAAGTTAGTTGATTGATTGCTTGTCTTGTAGTTTAGTTAGTTTATGTATTAATATATTTGAATTTAAACCTTTTTCCTATAATTGATTCGGTACTATTATGGGTTTTGAACACTAATTTGACTGTGTTTTAAGACTTGGGAACAATTAATTTAATTGTTAGATTAATTGGTAGTGAGGAATGTCAAGGATTAAAAACGTTGAAAATTTTCTAACGTCGGTTTGCTCTTAGGTGCACATTTTTCATCCACTTATTTTGGGATATTCCAAAACCAAGTTAATAGGATTGCTATTTAGGTTATGAAGGTTAATTCTATGTGATAGATTAATTTTTATAAGCCTTTCCAATATATAGTTTATTTATGGATTTATTAATGGCCTTAATTGACAAAGTGTGCTTCTAATTTTTATTACATGGAATTTTTGTGAGAAATTGCCATGTTTAAATATTATAAAATTATTTGAAATCTAATGGAATATATATTTTGTCATGGATTTTTTGGGCTACTAATTTGCAATTGATTTATTTGTTAATGGTGAATGAATTGTTCATACGGGAAAATGCAAATGTTGCATTTGATTTGGCAATAATTTGTTTTTATAGGGATGAAAGCTGGTGTTGTATGGCCAAGATGTCCATGCATTGTGTGTTGTATTGCTTCCTTGTGAATGAATGTAATGCAACCTTTGGTGCCCTTAAATTTAATTAATTAGATTAATTAATTAAGCGAGTATGTTAACTTGCTTTTGATGTAATTCATTCATTTGAGGCTTGCATCCCTATTATATTTGGAATGAGGATTCTTAAATGTAATTTTAATTTCCTTTTAGAATAGTTCTACTTTAGGATGGGCATTTAAATTTTATGTTTTGATTCGACCATGGAGATGGTGAAGAAAACAACAAGATGCGGGAAAAGTTTCCAGAAAGGCCATACAAAACTCGCAACATATATACTACTATGAATTTCTTAGGCTAGGTATAGGTGTATGTTAACATGACCACAATAGGTAAGATAACTCGAGGCGTAAAATTAACAAGACTACCATATATAAACTCTTAGATTAGGGATTAACAATTTTTTGAGTTATATGGAATAATTTGAAATTGTAGTTAATATGATTGATAGATTATGTGACAATTTGATCCCTAAAATTTCTAAGAAATGTCCCACATAATATTAATTCGTTTTCCCTCCCTGCTTTATTCATGTCAAACTGTCGATCGTTAAATGATGGGACTCGCTCAGCAAGTGTCACTTTTTATCTTTAGGAGTCGCGGGGTATGTCGAACATACCGAACCAAATAGAGCGAGGTTTAATTAACAAGAAGCCAAAATGGTTTTGGAACTTGGGGAAAGGTTTAGATGTTAACAATCAAAGAGTCACATACACTGTGATTAACAAAGAGTTTCTTACCCAAAATAGCTAAGTTCAAGTTTCATGCCATTGCTGGCTTGTTCTTAGTAAAGATAAGGATCTTGGTCCTGTTATAAAAGGGATTAAATTTAAAAGTTGCAGTGGATCTTGTGCTTTGGAAATAAAATATTTAGATGAACTTAACTCAAACCTTTTTTAAAAATGTTGTAGATCATGTCGAATCTGTTGGACCCCGAATTTTTATTGGACGTTAGAATTATTAAATGAGTGTTTAAGTATGCATGTAGTGTGGGTAACATC
>JAOTAZ010000002.1:14411868-14428184 GCA_025629785.1 Erythroxylum oxycarpum | reverse complement strand
GGGGAAGAGATTAGACAATTCTTCAGCTCTTCAAAGGCTCCTTGAGCTTCAGGTCCCCAAGAAAAATTATCCTTCTTGGTGAGTTCAGTGAGGGGCCGAGCAATCTTCCCATAATCCTTGATAAACTTCCTATAGTACCCCGTTAGTCCAAGGAACCCTCTAACCCCTGTTACATTCTTTGGAACCGGCCACTCTTTAACACTCTTGATCTTAGTAGGGTCCATTGCAACCCCTTTAGCCGAGATTACATGCCCCAAATACTCAACTGATTGCTATCCAAATAGGCACTTCTTATGGTTAGCGAAGAATTGATGTTCAATCAAGAGTTGCAAAGCTTGTTCCAAATGTTTGAGATGCTCCTGCCAACTGTTGCTATAGATTAGGATGTCATCGAAAAAGACCAACACACCCTTCCTCAATAGTGGTCTAAAAACTGAATTCATGGTGGATTGAAATGTGGACGGGGCATTCATAAGCCCAAAGGGCATAACTAAGTATTCATAGTGGCCTTCATGAGTTCGGAAAGCGGTCTTGTGAATATCCTTATTCTTAATTCTGATTTGATGAAATCCGGACTTCAAATCAATTTTAGAAAAATACTTGGAACCATGCAATTCATCAATAAGCTCACTGATAGTAGGAATAGGGAACTTGTCCGGAATGGTTACCTTGTTTAGAGCCCGGTAATCTACACACATCCGCCACGATTGATCCTGCTTTTTAACCAGAATCACCGGACTAGAGAAAGGACTGGTGCTATGTCGGATAGCTCCCATGGCAAGCAACTCCCTGACTTGATGCTCGATCTCATCCTTATGATGATAAGCATACCTATAAGGCCTTACATTGATCGGATTGGTTCCACAAAACAGATTAATGGCATGATCATGACTTCGCGAAGGGGGAAGCCCCTTTGGTTCTTGGAATACCAGCTGGTGGGTCTGCAATACTAAGGTTAATTCTTGGAGTTGAGCTGGAAGTAGGGTAGTCTTACTTCCCGAGGCAATCATATCCGCATCACTTCTTGACTGTCCAATTCGGGAGTCCATGGCAATGGACTGAAGCATTCCTTGCAATGCAGAAAGTTGTTGGGGATACTCACAGCCCTGCCCCCTCAAAGTGACCACTTCCTTTCCTTGCTCAAAACCCCACCTGATAGTTTTCTGCTTGAAGTCCATCCTTACCTCTCCTAGAGTCTCCAGCCATTCTCCTCCCAAAACAAGGTCTATTCCTCCTAACAGAAGAATGTATGCATCAATCATGAGTTCCACATTTCCCACCTTCACCATCAGCCCTTTGCACCGGCCCTGTGAAGAACACCTAGTTCCATTACCCAACTTGACCCCATAAGTCTCGGTTGGAGTGTCTATCAGTCCCAAGGTTGCCACCAATTCATACGATAGATAGTTGTGACTTGCTCCACTATCAATGAGCAGCAAGATGGGAACTCTAGCCAAATTACCTTCGATTTTGAGAGTCTTGGTCTACACTATCTCTCCATATTCTGCTACTTGGCAGACCATTTCTTCGGTCTCTCCCATGGTGGCCTCCTCGTTATCCCCAGATCCAGCCGACAGCCCATCGTCGTCCTCACTGCCCTCCCAAATCATCAGTCACAGGTGCCTATCGGGACAGACGTGTCTTTGATCGAAATGTTGCCCACATTTGAAGCACAGACCTTTAGCTCGCCGATCCAACAACTCCTGATAAGACAGATTTCGGGTCCCTATTGGTCGTGCCTCTACCGGTTTCTCCAAACCTGGTTGCCGATCCCCATCTTGGCGCGCCCACTGGGTGGCGCCTCTGCTGGCCGGTGGTTGGGGACGGCCTATGCCGGGTCGCGTATCGACCCACCCGCGCCCAGCTAGCGTCGGGTTAGGGGACCCGACTCGTGGAGCACCCACGGGTCTCCAACCCACTACTGGTTTAGCATGTGTCGATGGTGTGAGCTTACGCTCCACCGCACGTGCTGCTGCTATTAATCGATACCGGGAGGAAGGGTCCAGTGCCAGAACCTCCAACCTTATATCCTCTCGCAGCCCTCCGACAAATAATCCCATGTATTGATCCTCCGGAAGGGGTGGAACCTGGGCCATCAACATTTCAAACGTCTCCACATATTCATCCACAATCCCATGTTGCGTCAATGATTTCAACTGGGAAAAAGGATTCCTGTTGAAATGATCACCGTACCGGTCGAACAAGGCCCTCTTGAAGGTCTCCCATTCCAGTTCGGGCTTCGACGCTAGGAGAACCTTAAATCAGTGCCATGTCATACGTTCCATACCAATTTGTGCCAGCTGAACACGGAGCTCCGGTGGAGTCCCCTGAATGGCGAAATACAACTCCGCCCGAGAGACCCATCCAATCGGGTCCTCACCTTGGAATGGAGGGAGCTTTATCCGCTTGGCTCGGAGCTGGTATTCTTCCGACACCATGGACGTGACGCCACTGCCCCCATCTGTCTGGACCGACTTCCCACAGTCCACCGAGCTCGACCCGACATCTGGCATCCGGTGAGCAGTTTGACGTTGGAACCCCTCCCTCATTTCAGCATGCATCGCTGCCAACACTCTAGAGAGGTCGTCGACTCCCTTATGTAAGGTGCTTAGTTGGATTGTGTGATCCATCAACTTCGTCTCTACTGCTGTCATCCGTGCATCCATCGCTTCCCACTTCTGTTGTGCCATCCTTGTTTGCATACATTGGGTCTCTCAATGAAAGCACCAATGATAGACAATGGATGAGAAATCAGGTATTTTATTGATATTAGCTTATCCTCGTAGTACAGTCTACAAGTTCCAAGCTACCAGCCAACTATGGCCCTTTCAGCTCTTTGCCGAAAACAATACCAGCGTGTGAAAAGATACCCTCTCTATGACCCCCCATCTCTTACATAGTACCCTCTCTCTCTTCCAACCAACTCTCTACCGTTTGCTGACTCACCCTTTCCTGCCTTAGTGAATCTCCTAGAATATGTCAGTATGGGTTTATCAATGTGGCCCACGGTCGGACCCTTCCCTCTCCTCCTTCTAGAGTAGGTCAATATGGGTTTAGGATCCATATTGCTATCAGCTTTCGATAGACCTATCTATCCATCTATTCAAAGCTACATCTTCCTTGAATTGAAAATCGTGTACTTGTTGAGAAACCTCTCTTGTAGGAAGGCTGGTGTCTGAGAAAGTACCTAGCATTGGTCAAATAGCCTTCGTCTTCCTTATCTTGGACTTTGGTGGCTACCGCAATGGTCATCGTCACTTGTTAAGGATTCCACATTCACATATCGGGAGCTAAGAAAAACTCTCTGGAGCCGATTGCTAAGCACACTGCCTACTTACTGGCCGGGCGAATCGAAGTTCTCTTCTGGTCAACTGTCAACCCAGTCACGTGCAAAAAACACGGTAGAATCATGCAACAATCGCTGCTGGTGTGATTCCTGCTTGCGAGGAAAGAAAGAATAACGACATCAATCGTATCAGATGCTATTCCCCACCCATCCATCAGAGAGAGGAATTGTCCTAGCCAACTCCTCAATTCAAGAAGAGCTTGGAGATAGGAGGAGCATGAGAGAACTTTTTAAGTTTTTAGGTTGAATGGTTTCTTGACAAGCCGGCAAGTAAACATTAGAGTTTGGCGCACGTAATGCTTTTTTTTCTGCCAAACCTATGTAGGACCAGAAGCACATAGGGGAATCTTCTGGCAAAAGGAATTACATAGGGATGGTTCTACCTCTGTAAGGAGGCTCAGAAATACTGAAGGAAATTCTATTAAATTCTGACACCATAAGCTCTTCGGTACAGGGACAAATAAGGAAAAAAGAAACTTGTTTACGTTTCTTTGGGCTTGCTTTTTGAACGCTGGTGTTCCTAGATGTTTTTATTGATCATCTAAGCTTAATAGATTTGCTGCAAATATTTAATTTAAAAATGTCTAAAGGTTTGTGAAACTCTAGCTAACTAGAGCATTGGCTGCTTGAACAATAATTGTTGCGGCAGACTGTTGCTAGTACTGATAGATGAGTACGTTCTATGCTAGTCTTTCTGTATGCTTGTAATCATAAATCACATTGTGCTATCAGCAGTTTGGTCTTTCTGTGAGGATTATGTTTTTGTGTCCTTGAGAAGCTAATACAGATTAAACTCATGTATAGTCAATGATCAAATGGAAAATAGCTGTGTCAATGGAAACCTTACAATTTTTAATCCTTTTTGTTGTTTTCCTATAGGATGTGGCATTTGTTATAGATGGCTGGGCGCTTGAAATTGCACTGAAGCATTATCGGAAAGCTTTCACAGAATTAGCAATACTGTCCAGGACTGCCATATGTTGTCGTGTAACACCGTCACAAAAAGCTCAGGTGGTCCTTATCTTAACTTTAATCTTGTAAATGAAAGGGGGATTTGGTCTGCAATTCACTAATATAAGGATTTTTTCCATCCCTTGGAAGAGATCGGGCCTCTGTTTGTCCTGTTTTTGCTGTAAACTTTTCAATAAGTACAAATCTATTCCTAGATAGAGTTCCTGTAATTATGATACAGATTATTCAGTACTAAACCATGAAATTGTTTATTTTTTCCTGATTTCTTTAGAAAGTATAATTCTTTAATAGGTATAAATAAATATTTGCAGCTAGTGGAGATATTAAAATCTTGCGACTATAGAACATTGGCTATTGGGGATGGTGGGAATGATGTGAGAATGATACAACAAGCAGACATTGGCGTTGGCATTAGTGGGAGAGAGGGGTTGCAGGCGGCAAGAGCAGCTGATTACAGCATCGGAAGTAAGTTACTACATAATTATGTCCACATTTCGTGCTGAGTTATACCAGTATATCTATTGAAAGCTAGTCACAAAATTGATCATTTGAGATGTCTGTTACTTAATGCTCCAAAGTATTGACATGATAGACATTGCTTCCTTGCTTACGGAAAAAGTTTTACATCTTCTGTCCTTGAACTGATCTTCATTTCCATAAGTTACTACATAAGTATTTCCACATTTCATGCTGATTGTATATCTATGGAAAGCTAGTCACAAAATTGATCATTTGAGATGTCTTTTACTTGACGCTCCAAAGTATTGACTTGATAGGGACATTGCTTCCTTGTTTACGGAAAAAGTTTTGCATCTTCTTTCCTGGGACTGATTTTGCATCTTCTTTCCTGGGACTGATCTTCATTTCTCTACTTTGATATTCATTATCCTTTTGCAACCCTACAAAACCTTTCGGTCCAGACCCAGATTTAAAGACTAAGTATTGACTTGATAAGAGACTGGTTCTTGTAGATCCTGTCTGCCCATTTTTCGTCTCCTTCTTTTCTTTGTTACTGAAAAATGTTTCCAATGCATGTGCATCTCTGCCACAATTTGAAAGCACTAAAAAAAAAGTTAAAATGTAAATAAACCTACAATGCGTGGGTTGATTGTTTGGTTCTCTTCAGGTGCAGTTTCTAGCAGTGATGGTCTATAGAAAGAGCGGTACATTGAGCAAATTACTGAAGTTTGGTTCAAACCTTTGTTTTGCAAACCCTAGACGTTGGTAGTTAATCTGCTAAAATTTTCGCCGCTGGTTGATTTTGGGTTTGGTCCTTTCTGTTTACATTCACTATTGACGAACTTTTGAGTACTACTCGAGATATTCAACTTTTTTATTTAAATAAAAATTTAGAAAGTATTCCAAATCTTTTGAATGTATTTCCAACTTCAGACATTTTATTTTAATCAGCTGTCTAAATTCCAACTTCTGACATTTTGTTCTAGTCAGGTGTAACTTTTGATTGTTTTCTGCAAAATTCTCTTCTTGTTGATTGACAATAGACCATGGCTGGGACATTTTTTCTCATCAACATATTTAAATATCTTCTACAGTCTCCAGTTAAAGTTACAGCAGTTTCACCCCTAAACTATTTATGGTAGTGAAATGCATCTACTATGTTAACTTTTTGTTGTTGATCTTGCATGTTTATTATGTGTATTGCAGAGTTCAGGTTTTTAAAAAGGTTGATACTTGTCCATGGACGGTATTCATACAATCGGACAGCATTCCTCTCCCAATATTCCTTCTACAAATCTTTATTGATTTGTTTCATCCAGATCTTGTGAGTTTTGCTAGAAGTTGTTTGACTAAGAAGTAGCTGATGATATCCATTGAAGAATACTGACGTTGGTACAAATTCAGTTTCTCTTTTATTTCAGGTGTCTCTGGGACCAGTCTTTTCAATTCTGTTAGTTTAATGGCTTATAACGTCTTCTACACCAGTATACCTGTTCTAGTTAGTGTCCTTGACAAAGATCTCAATGAAGAAACTGTAATGCAGCATCCTCAGATACTATTTTATTGCCAAGCTGGAAGGTATGCTTCCTTTACTTCCATATTTTTCATTTGCACGGTTTAGAAGACACTTAAACTGACAGTCCTAGATTCTGCAGAATGATTGTTTGCAAGCAAATATTCTTTTAGCTATATTTATTGAACTGATCAATAGTCATTCCTGAATCAGGCTTCTTAATCCAAGCACATTCGCTGGGTGGTTTGGGCGGTCTCTTTTCCATGTAAGTCCTGTGTGTACTACTTTTGTTAATTTTTATTCGATTATTTAATGCTCTCCTGCTCCTGTTAAGGATTGTCCTTTTGTAAACTCAACCCTAATCTTTCAAAAGCTAAAATCTTCCATCGTTCTGACTGGTTACTTACCAGCTAAGAAAACTGTCTCTAATCTTCCCTTAACAAATCAGCTAACACCTGCTGGTAGTCAGTCTCTTTATACTGATACCAGACTACTCAGAATTATCCATATCAGTCAGTCTCTTTATTCTGATACCAGAAGTGTACTAATCCTCTGACGTATTTTTGTCTTCATTATTTTTTTATGCAGACTATATTTTCTTTATGCATAAACATATAATGAAGAATATCAATGTAATAACCAGGAACCTGACTAATTAGAGTGCATGCAATCATTAAATTATATTCACTTTATTTTTTGATATATGGTTTCACAAACCAGTATTTTGGGTGTATATTTTCTCTTTATTGAAGTCGAATATAAACAATTCATTAATGCTTATTTTACTCCAAATGCAATTTTAATCTAGGATTTTGGTTCCTTTTAACTTTTTCTCCAAACTTTTATGCACGAGTTCTTATGATTTCTTTAGTATCTAGGCATTAAATATGGATGCTCTTGTGAATTTCCAGCTTTAGGAGACATGGAATGAAAATCACATATGTAGTAATAAATCATTTCTTCATGTCCCAATTATGTTTTAGATTCCCTCACTTTACTAAAGCAACCGAAATTTGTGAGCATAACTCATTTTACTTGTGGCAATTCATACTGTAATTATTTGCAGGCTATTGTTGTATTTGTAATAAGCATAAATGCATACGCATATGAAAAAAGTGAAATGGAGGAGGTAGCAATGGTAGCACTGTCTGGATGTATATGGTTGCAGGCATTGGTCGTGACATTGGAGACCAAGTGAGTCTTTTCTTTCTTTATTTTGGCTTTTTTATGCTTGACTAGTAATTTTCTTTTTTAATAAGCAAAGGAGGTTTGGAATATCTGTAAAATCTTCTCTTTCGCAGTGGAGACTAGTTGGGATATATGCCTTACTGATTTGTGTCTGCAAGAGGATTAACGCGGCAGCATTTTCCTTGTTAAGGATGTGGATGAATATTTATTACGGCGTCCTTTTTCCTTAATAAAATTAGTTCCCTTTGAGTTCAGGAATGGTATATGTTGAAATAATGCGAGAAGTACAAATTCCTTTCGCAGCCTTGACCTTCTGTTGTGTCATGCAGCTCCTTCACGGTATTACAGCATATTGCTATATGGGGAAACTTGATTGCATTTTACGTCATCAACTGGATTGTGAGCGCCATTCCATCAACAGGGATGTACACGATTATGTTCCGATTGTGTGGACAACCTACATATTGGATAACTATATTTGTAAGTGATTTTTTATTTCTTCTTCATCTTCATGTTTTCTTCCATCGCTTGGGTTAAACTGGGTTCTTCTGTTCCAGATCTGTGAATGCATTGGCAAATCTTAAATTGACAAATTTCTTTGCAGCTCATAGTTGGAGCTGGTATTGGCCCAATTCTGGCAATCAAGGACTTCCGTTACACATACAGACCCAGTAAAATCAACACACTTCAGCAGGCCGAACGTCTTGGTGGGCCAATACTGTCTCTTGGAAGTATTGAGCCTCAAACCAGATCACTTGAGAAAGATGTTTCTGCCTTGTCAATTTCCCAACCTAAGAACAGAACTTCAGTTTATGAACCTCTGCTGTCTGATTCTCCAAACACCAGGAGGTCTTTTGGAACAGGAACTCCTTTTGACTTTTTCCAATCACAGTCCAGACTATCTTCTTCAACCTACTCAAGAAATTGCAAGGATAACTGAGATATTGTTGATTTGCAAAATCAGTGCATATACAAAAGTTGTAAAATTTTTAACTGCTGCAAACAATATATTTTGCCACTTCTACATGTTTACTTATGAAAATAAATCTTAGCGAGAAATTTATTTCGCCAAGCACACTACGACTCCCTGTTTTTCGGTGAAAGCAACTTTTCCTTTGCCAAATGTTAATTATTATCTAAGAGTGTAATTTAATATCTATTCCATGCACAAAAGACGAACTTTATGATTCCTTGCGTGTCTTTAGGTTTTAATTCTGTTTTTGTTTTTCAATTGCATTTGTTTGATTGTTAATTAATTAAATTTATTTTAATTTCTTATCTAATCTTTATTAATAAATTATGTTAAGGATTAAACTTGGTTTAATGTTGGAAATCTCTTGACTATGATGAGTTGTAAAAGGGTAGCTTTGACTTGGTCAAAGTTTCAATTCAAATTTGCTTTCTATTCCTTTTACTAGTTGGCAATTTTAAGTTGCTAACTATTGCCACCAAAGAGAACCGACTTAATCACCTATAAGTATGGCCATTTGGCCATTGCATCCATATGTGTAATTAGAAGAAAAAGTTGAGTGAGGTGTGTGCATCCATATGTGTAATTAGAAGAAAAAGTTGAGTGAGGTGTGTGCTAGTGAGCATCCTAAATGGTTTGGTTAGTTAGCCTCAATAAGCTAACTTATAACGGGTTTTGGGTTTATTGAGTTTGTATTTGTAATAGTTGTGTTTTTCTTTCAATAAAATAGTGAGTGTTTGTTTTGTTGTCAAAAATCTATTTTTAAGGCAATTATAATCAAAGTTAATTGCCAACATCTGGTATCAGAGCTCGGTTATAGTACTCAAGTAGATCAAGATGGCTTCAAGTTCAACAATTGAAGTTCAACCAATGCAATTAACAATTTTCAAGTTCGATGGCAAAAATAATTTTGCGATGTGGAAACACCTGATAGAGCTATACTTGAGAAGCAACGGGTATGGTGAAATTTTGGAGAAAGCCGTAGTAGAAAAAGAAAAACCAACGGACGAATAATCACAACAACTATTACGTGATCGTTTGTTAAACGAAAAAGCCTTATTTTTAATTTGTCAATTAGTTGAGTTGTCGATTCTTGAAAAAATATTCCATGCTAAAACAACAAAGGAGGGTTGGAATATTTTGCTCAAAAAGTATGAAGGAGCAGATACAGTTAAACGAACAAGACTACAAGGCTTTAAAAGGCAATACGAGTTGATGGAGCAAGGTAAGGACAAAAGTATTAAAGATTATTTTTCATGCGTAGAAAAATTAGTCATTGAGATGAAAAATAATGGTCATGTGATTATGGAGAAAGATATTGTGCAAAAGATTATGCGCATGTTGACAAGTCGATTTGATTATGTTGTCACAACCATTGAAGAGTCTAAAAGTTTGGAGTCCATTACTCTTAATGATTTGCAAGCCTCACTAGAGTCTCGTGAAATGCAAATGAATGAAAGATCACCAAACACAACAGAGCAAGTTTTAAAAGCCTAAGTAAATTTGAGAAATGAAAGAAAAGCGCAACAGGAAAAACAAAACATACTCAAAGAAGTTCAAATTTTAGAGGCAGAGGAGGCAAAAATTTCAAAACCAATTCTAGACCAGGAGCAAGAGAGAATGAATCTCCTCAAGATGGATCCAATATTTAATGTTACAAGGGCAAAAAGTTTGGTCACTATCAATCTAAGTGCAAGTCACATATTTAGTGCCATAATTGCAAAAAATATGGTCACTATAATAGAGAATGTCGTGCTTGAAGACAAGAACATAAAGATAATCGAGCTGGAGCTGCTAAGAACAATAGCCCAAAAACCTTGTTGATGGCCGCTCATGAAATTAGTAACAGTGATAATTGTCAACGGTTTTTAGACTCGGGCTGCAACAATCTTTTAAGTGGAAGCAAGGAAGCTTTTTCTGAATTAGATGAATCCTTTCATTCTTCAGTCAAGCTTGCCGATGACTATTAGCTTCTAGTTTTGGGAAGAGGAAAGATAGCCATAAATTTTAAGAATAAGTCTTTAAATTATATTTCTAACGTATACTATGCTCCTACTCTTTTCCAGAATCTTTTGCGTGTTGGACAACTACTAGAAAAGGGCTATGATTTACATTTCAATAAACATGGGTGCACGGTGAGTGACATAAAAAAGGGCATGATTCTAAAGACGAGAATGTCATCCAATCGTCTATTTCCAACTTATTTTAATTACGGTAATGCTTCTTGTTGTAATGCTTTGACTGTTAATGATAATTGGCTATGGAATATGCGACTTGGACACTTGAATTTTGGAAGCATTAAGTTTCTTGCAAACAAAGAGTGGGTTTTAGGCTTGCCAACCATTTAAGTTCCTGATCAGATTTGTGAGTCATGTGTAATGGGAAAAAAAACACAGGGATCAATTTCCTACAAAGTAGGCATGGAGAACCAAATATCCTCTAGAGCTCGTGCATTCAGATCTATGTTATGTTAAGGTTCCATCAAATGGAGATAACAAATAGTTTATTACATTTATTGATGATTATAGTAAGAAGGCATGAGTTTATATTTGAAGCAGAAATCTAAGGCACGTGAAGTACTTAAAAATTTTTGTAGCATATGTTGAAAAACAAAGTGGTTATTCTATCAAAACTTTGAGAACAGATAGAGGCAGAGAGTATACTATTTGTGATGATTTCTTAAGAAAGCATGGAATTTAGCACCAATTGACAGCAAGGTACACTTTGAAATACCTCAGATCACCCGCTTACAGATATTGTCTGCTTTGGGCCTTGGCCTAATCAAGCCCTCATGGTTTTATTTTTCCCGAGGCCTTCCCAAGAGGTTACCCATCCTAGAACTACTCTCACCCAAGCACATTTAACCTCAGAGTTCTGATAGAATCCGTTGCATTAGGCCATGAAAAACGCGTTTGTAAAGGAGAGGTAAGGCGTACTTCGTTTCCTTTTCCAACCGATGTGAGATCCCACACTCTCCACCCCCCTTAGGACCCAGCCGTCTTTGGGGTCCAGCCTAGCTAGCACAACGGTTTGAGTACTGACTCTGATACCACCTATAACATCCCAGATCACCCGCTTACAGATATTGTCTGCTTTGGGCCTTGGCTCAGCCAAGCCCTCAAGGTTTTGCTTTTCCCAAGGCCTTCTCAGGAGGTCACCCATCTTAGAACTACTCCCCCTTAAGCACGTTTAACCTCAGAGTTCTTATGGGATTTGGTCCATTAGGCCATGGAAAACGTGTCTATAAGGGAGAGGTATTCGTACCCTTATAAGGCGTACTTTGTTCTTCTCTCCAACCGATGTGGGATGTCACACTCTCCACTCCCTTAGGGCCCTGCCCTCTTTAAGGCGCAGCATCCTATGCTGGCACATCAGGTTGGGAACTGGCTCTGATGCCACTTGTAACATCCCAGATCACCCGCTTATAGATATTGTCCGCTTTGGGTCTTGGCCCAACCAAACCCTCATGGTTTTGCTTTTCCCGAGGCCTTCCCATAAGGTCACCCATCCTAAAACTACTCTCATCCAAGCACATTTAACCTCAGAGTTCTGATGGGATCTAGTCCATTAGGCCATGAAAAACGCGTCTGTAAAGGAGAGTTATCCGTACCTTTATAAGGCGTACTTCGTTCTCCTCTCCAACTGATGTGAGATCTCACACTCTAAACTCATACAGAGGATTTTTTGAAAGCAAGGGAGTGTATACCTTCTTTTGAGGTGAGTTGGGGAAATCATATTTCTCAAATAGGATTAGAACATCCTAAAACAAGCATGATAACTTGTATGTGAATTTTGAACCTAGGCAACGTATGGTGGACTTGAATTTCAAATAGATGTTAATATACTTAGGTATTTAATAAAGGACATTGTTTTTAAGAACTCTTTGCACTTAGCATGCAATTGATGTTTTTAATAGGTATTTTGAGAAATGATATTGTTTTCAACTAATCTGAACCCGAAATGTAAAAGATAACGTTTTATTTTCTGAAACTACAATTTTGAGCAACTTTGCACATGGATAGTTTCCTATTTTGTATTTTTATTATTTAGTGGCTCATGAACTGCGTTTATGTAGATACACTTTATCATTTTGTAAGTTTACTTTTGATTGCCTTATGTTTTTATAAAAGATTTTATGTATAAACTTTTGATACTGTTGTTGAACTTGCATTGAGTTGAGATTGTCTTGAGCGGACTTTAAAGTCCTAAAGATGTGGTTGGATGTGAATATAGAAGTGTGTTTAAAAGTGTTTGCAGCTTTTGAGATTTTTAAAACACAGTCGTTATGCTGCTCAAAATTTTCAAATAAAAAAGAAAAGAAGAATAGATATTCAGTTAGCCTTCAATATTCGGATTAAGGATACCGTGAGTGTCCTTAGTTTGGTTATACGACGGTTGTTATGGGCCTGATGTGGTACCGGGTTGTGATAATTAAATTAGTATCAGAGTTGGTACCCAAACTATTGTGCCAGCTAGGCTGGACCTCAAAGAGGGCAGGGCCCTAAGGGGCTGGAGAGTGTGAGATCCCACATCGGTTGAAGAGGGGAATGAAGTACGCTTTATAAGGGTACATATACCTCTCCCTTACAGACTCGTTTTTCATGGCCTAATAGACCAGATCCCATCAGAACTTCGAGATTAAATATGCTTGGGTGAGAGTAGTCCTAGGATGGGTGACCTTCTGGGAAGACCTTGAGAAAAGCAAAATCGTGAGGGCTTGGTTGGGCTAAGGCCCAAAGCGAACAATATCTGTAAGTGGGTGATTTGGGATGTTACAGCACTCCTCAACAAAATGAAGTTGCAAAAAGGAAAAATAGAACTATTATGGATATGGTGAGAAGCATATTATTTTGTAAGAAGTTACGTAAAAGTTTTTGGGCAGAGGCCATGACTTGTGCTGTCTGTATCTTGAATAGGTTCCCTGTTAAAAGTGTTAGAGATAAAACTCCACAAGAAGCATGGAGTGGACAAAAGCCTAATCTTAGTCATACGAGGGTGTTTGGTTGCATAGTCTATTCACACATGCCTAATGAGTTGAGAAAGAAGCTGGATCACAAGGCAAAAAAATGTTTATTTTTTGGCTATAACATGGAAAGAAAAGGTTATAAGCATTATAATCCAAAGACTCAAAAAGTGATCATCAGTCGAGATGTTATTTTTGAAGAAGATGGAGTATAGGATTGGTCAGAAAAAGAAAAGAAATCATTGCCAGTACCAGTACTAATAAACAATGATTTTGAAAGAACTGGTTAAACTAGAGAGTCGTCTTCACCTCCAATTCCTAAAGAATCAACTTATGTTGATCCTGAAGCGTCATCTCCTCCTTCTTCACCTGCACTTAGGCCCTCACAACGAGAATGCCATCCACCTACTTATTTGAAAGACTATCAAGTAGGTGATGATGATGATAATGATGATGAAGTTGTTGCCCATTATGCTTTCTTTGCAGACTGTGATCCAATAATGTTCAAAGAAGCAATGAATGACGGTTATTGGATTAAAACAATGGATGAAGAAATTCACGCTATTGAAAAAAATAAAACATAGGAGTTAACCACTTTGCCAAAAGGAAAGAAGCCTATTGTTAGTGTCTTTATTTTTTATCTTTTTGTGTGCTAATTTTCTTTATTCTTGATGTTTGAAGTTATACTTAATAAGAATTAATTTTGTTTTATGTCAAGGTATATTTTAGAACTAAATAGAAAGAACTGCGACGATTTTGGGATAAAAAGAGCTGAATTAGACGTTGGCACTACTTAGACATGGCCTCGTGCAACAACAGAAGCTTGAAATGCAGCAGGTTGGAATTCTAAAGTAAAACGATGTTGGAAAGTGGGAGTAGTCCAGCCAAAATGCAACACCAAATGAGGAAGCATAAGCAATGACATCTGTTCAAGCAACGTCCAAAACATTAACGTGTGTGAAGAAAATGTATGCATGATAGACGACAAGACAAAGGGCGGACGCAAGAGGAAAAAGCATACATAAATAAGAGTCTAAAACACATTCAGCATGAAGTTAAATGCAGACGTATGGGGAATGTTGAAGCATGAATTAAAAATAGATAAAAGATGCATGAATAAATGGGCAAAAACGATGCAGCATGAAGATGTTGAAAGCAAGAGGAGCTAAACGACAAGGAATCAAGAAGAAAACGCAACAGGTTAGAAGCAAAAAATAAACGATGTAATGCGGCAGACAAGTGTGGCGTTTCACATAGGAAAAGCTGAGAGTTTCTAAAGTGGCATGGACAATAAACTGGGGGATTTTTATTCGTAAAATCAATGACCAGTGGTGGCGGCAACTAAGCAGAAGTAAGGTAAAGGAGAATCTACAAGAGAGTGGTGAGTAACATGGTCGATCAAAGTTAAATTGTCCCATCAATGAATAGTAAACAAGGAGAGGAGAAGAGTGGGTTTACAACAGAGAAAAGAAGGATAGCATGAAGAGAAGAAAAGGATACCCGTGACAGTCCTAACACCAACGATTGTTCCAATGTCAATGACAATCGAAATAGTTAGGAAAATCATGATGTTGGGTAACTAAACTTTTATTTCTTAGTTTACGGAATCCTAGTTATTGAACTCTGAATGTTGTGAGATTTTTGTTTTTTATTTCAATCGATTTATTAGTCAAGTACTAATTATTTTTCTAGGTCATTATTTGATAGTTTGATTTTACAAACTAGTTGCCATCTGACTCATTAAATGTTCCATCCTCTGTTGGCTTGCTTTTATCTCTTATCAAAATTCTTGCGATTGCTGCTACATATTTTGTTAAAATTGCTGCATATCTTGTAGAAATTGTAAATTGTTAGTAGCAATATTATTAACAAGTTCTTCTAAAGATGCAATTGAATCATGTTTGCTCTCCGAATCTTGGGCGCTAGACTATGTGTTTCTTGGAAATTGCCATCCATCCTTCTAGAATTGTAGACTATTCTGTTGCAACTGCAAAGTATTAGCTTTCAGAATACTATTCAACTTTTCCAGAGATGGACCAGAGTCATAATAGAAAGCTTATGGTCTGTATGAGAATTGTTGTGCGCCCTGCAAACTATCATGAAAGTAATTCTGATGATTATTTCATCCATAACAAAAGTTAGGTTGATCAATCAAAACATTGTTATAGGATTGAGAATATGAGCTATAAAAGAAATTACTTCCGTCCATATCGATTTTTTTTCAAAGACGAAACAAAAAATGAAAGATCACAAAATAACATAAAAGAAATCAATTACGAACAAATATATACAAAACACCAATTAAATCACAAACAAAAACTAAAACACTACCCTCCCCAGTAACAGCACCAAAATTTGACTGCGCGTCATTACACTAGTCAAAATAAAATAATTAGACTACTATTATAGCAGTGGTGAGTCTAGGTTGATCCCACTGAAAGTGTGTGTAAAGTTTAAGAAATGAAATTAACTGGGGTTTAGGTTTAATGTCCTACTTTCTCGGTATCGAGGTAAAGCAAACAAATGAAGGCATATTCATTTCACAACAAAAATATGCAAAAGATATTTTAAAGAAATTCAAGATGGATGAGTGCAAATCAATTTTAACACCAGTTGAAGAGAGGCTAAAGCTTGTGAAGGACAGTAGTGGTGATTTGGTTGATGCAACAAATTTCAGAAGACTTATTAGAAGTCTGAGGTACATATTGTTTACGGAGTGGGAATTGATAGGTTGTCGTTAGCCTAGAAATTTAATCCACTACTTAAATTGATTTGTAGTATAGTGAAGCAAGGGTATCGTCCCACAGAGATCGAAACACAAGGAAGATTTTTTTACTTTCAAGCAAAGTATGCATGAATGTCAAAGGGGAAAATAGAAGTTGAATGCAAGATATAGGACCAGATT
>JAOTAZ010000002.1:14369739-14384454 GCA_025629785.1 Erythroxylum oxycarpum | reverse complement strand
TATTTATAAACTAAGTTTATAATTAAGTTGAGATTGATATTGTGATTTGATCTTTTATATATTGCAATTTGATTGATTGATTCGTTACGATTCAATTATGTAATTTAAATCTTGAATTTAATGTATAATTTCATACGATTGAGATGAGAAATTCTTTTGTATTAATAAAGCTATCATAATTGGAAGAATTTGTATGCAAACCTACAAATAAGTTAACATAAAATATCTAGATTAGGATCAAAACTAATAATGAAATTTCAAGAATCGATTAGTTTTATGAGTTTTAACTAAAAAGAAGTTTCAGTTAATCAATCAAAGATTAGTTGTTAATAGTCTAAAACAAGATAATAATATAACCTAGGCATTTGTATGGTCAAACGATCAATAATTAAATTACATGATCAATTGTGATACCTTTTCCATATAAAAGGAAAGGAACTTATGAATGTTCCAAAATGCTCATCAAATGATCTAGTAGTACTAATAACACCTTACAATGGATCACATAAAGATCATAACTCATAACATTCTATTGAAGTTAAGTCCTTACAATCAAAGTATCAATGAGTTGTGAATATTTATTTAGCACCAACTACTTGTTTTCGATCTTGCGTAAATTTTTCATCACTACTTGTTATCAAACTTAACCACAATGTCATTAAACTTAATCTAAGTGTGAGTTATCCTTACATTGGCTAGCATGATAGAGTCTTAATTAGTTACAATAAGTAGTAGTCGGTCTATAAGATTGTAGTATTTAATGCATCTTCATTCTTAAAAAAAAAAGAGCCAATAGTATCAATCTTTTAGTAATCAAATGACGATTATGAACCACTCTTGATTATAATTTTGATACATATATAAAATTTGTGATCTAGGAAATTATAAAATAACAAAAGATCATAAAATTTTTAAAATAATAAATTTTACCATTTAATTTTTTATAAGTCAATATGAGATTGATATCACGCGTAACACATTTATTGAATTAATAAAATATTCTCTATTTAAATACTTATTTATATTTCAATATTTTAACTTATGAGATTGGTAACATAATTATTGCTACCAAGCAAAGACTATAATGTATGTTACTTTTTTCAACATTTAATGTCAAAGCATCATTTATTAGGAATATTGAAGGTTTTACGTTTGATTTATATTAATATTATTGTTATATTATCCCATTATAATTATCTCTTCACAAGTTTAACACTATTAATTTTATCACAAAATTCTATTAAATAAAATATAATTTAAGATAAAGAACTTTTATTTTTTAAACGGAAAAAACATCAATACATGTCAAGTCATTTTAGTTACTTATAAAGCATTAACATCGACAACTCTTACAAATAACAGAGTATATTGTAATCCCTATAAATATTTATTTTTTTTGGGTTTAAGAATTGAAAGTTTGATCATTAGAAAGAGAAGGGAAAAATCTAACAAAATGATGCCTTGGACCGCACGTGGTCCAGACCAGAAGGACGATTCAAGTTTGATGCCCGAAATCTTGAGTAGGCACTTTGAAAGATAAAAAGGCGAAAGAAGGAGAAGGAAAGGAAGTCTACAGAAACTAACTTAGCCAATTGTATTTTCAATTTTACATAACGAGATTAACTATTACCGAGAGAGGGAGAGGGAGAGAGAGCTCAAGTACCAAGTCCCAACAGGGAAATTAAGCAAAAGACAATCAGCTCTCCTCATTCCCCAACCCTAATCTATTTATTACTAAAAGATCTCTCTCCGTTTGAGGCTATTTTGCTTCTCTTCTTTTTCCTATTTTTTGAACATGGTGAGATAATTGTTTCTTTTGATCATTTTTTCCGTTTTCCTTATCATTGTTCTATTTCTCTCTTTTTGTTTTGTTAATCTGGAAATTGAGAAGGAAACAAATTCTTGTTAATTCCTCCAAAAAAGAAATTGAAATTCGGTCGTCCTTTTTCTATCTGATGTGTTGCAGTGTTTATTCGATTGAGGGAGTGTGTGCTAGGATTCAAGGATTTGTGGCCCACTTTTCTGTTTAAAGTTTTTTTTTTTCTTACAGTTTCAACCTTTGATTTCTTCCATCCTAATTGCATGCTTGCGATGCTGGCATAGATAGTGCTTCTTGTCTTTGTTTGATTCTTGGGTAATGTTTTTGGTGTCGTGTAATTATGTACCCAACTTTCTGCAATTTCGTTTTCAGTTCTAGTTTTTTGGTAGCCAATGCTTAGTATTGCTTTTATAATGAGATGGTTTCTTACCTATCTTTCCATCATTTCCTCTTCTTATTCTTCTTCTTTTTATTTTTTTTCTGAGTGCTTTCTTCTGTTTTCAGCATAAATTAAACAGAGGCAACCGCGACAAATTGCAACAGTTTATCAGCATAACTGGTGCAAGGTAAACCAATCTCTACACTTAATTTCTTATGCCCTTTGTATATGGTTGACTTACTAGTCGATTTGTGGCACAATAGATGAATCTTATGACTTTCTTTCTTGTGAAATGTTCTTTGGATATATACTCATCACCAAGGTTCCTAGTAGTTGTATTGTGTTTTGATACAATAAGTGCATGAAATCACTTTGTTATTTTTTTCTGTTGACGAGTTTGTTTTTTCAAGAGTACATTGGTTGACTAGAGGGTTATTTTTCATGGTAGAGTTGCAATCTCATTAAGATTCGCCTCGATACACATGTATTATGTATGAGATCAGTTTCTTATGGAGTTTACAATTCTTCCATCATCCAGTGGCTACGCTTGTGTTTGTTATTTTTCCCTAATTTTCAGAAATTGGAATCAATTGCATTTTGAGATACAATCTTGTATTGTGTATGTTAGTTGCTTCTTGTGTTTTTAATTCACCTGAGGAATTCATACAATTCAGGAAGTTGACTTTTTCTTCTCAAATGCAGTGAGAAAGCTGCTCTTCAAGCTTTGAAAGCTAGTGATTGGCATCTTGAAGGAGCATTTGATTATTTCTACAGTCAGCCCCAGATTAGAACACTTACTGATTCTAGACATTTGGAAGAGCTTTACAACAGATATAAAGGCTAGCTTCACTTCATCAATGGCAATTATTTCTTTTTATATCTTTCCATAGCATTTAAAATTGGAGAATAGAAGGGTGTACTATAAGTAGTTGAGCTTTATAATACTTGATTTCCTTGCAAACTTTTTTATTGGTATTTTTGTATTTTTGACGAGAAATCATAAGAATGCATCTTGATTTACATAAAGAATTGGTTTAGTTATGTTAATATCCATAAGATATTATTATAAAAAGAATGAAGTATGATTGATTGTTATGCATTTATTGAGAAATGTCTTTTCATAGCATTTAAAAATGAATCTCTATGAATCTTCAGCTTAGTTCAAATTATTGCTTTTAAATCAATTTATGATGCTAAAATTTACTTTGTTTTCTTTTATATCTTGATACTTCTACGCATTGAATATTTGGAGTCTGTTCATCTGATGAGCCATATATATTGAAGTGCATTCTTCATTTTTCTAATGCATCATTTAGGATATTGGTGAAGATTCATAGAGATTCAGTTCTATGTAAGCTACTTCCTGGACTGGTGGAATGGAATGTAGTTAAAAGGCTTTGAAAAAAGTTCTGACTAGTAATTTTTGTTCAAATGTGTGTGCAGATCCTTATGCTGATATGATTTTGGTTGATGGTATCACCCTCCTGTGTGATGACCTTCAGGCAAGTAACAATGCATATCCTTCATCAAAATTACTTGTAGTAATGGCTGTATGGCTGGGAAGTTCTGTATACAGATTGTGTCACACTTTGAGTTACCCTTTATTGGTGTTTATAATTTATGGAATTATCCATATGACCTTTGTGACCAGGAAAAGGGAATGGTTTATGAAAAATTATTTTAACAATGAGTCCATGTCATTTATAAATCTTATGATCTTCTTTCTGTACCTAAAATTGGCCCATGAAGTGGTGTTGAATGTATAAATTTGTTGATGTATCCATGCTGCATATGGAGGTGTTTTTTGATTTCAACTAATGCTTAAGTGTTTTGTTTTTTTTCAGGTCGATCCCCAAGATATAGTCATGGTATGCATGGATTTAAGAGCAGTGTTTATATTTGTTAATGGATTTTGTGCATATTTTAGCAATAACCTGTAAAAGTCCAACTGAATCATCCATAATATTTTATAAGATGAATAAGGTCAGGCACTTTCTCTTTTTTACCTTCTGGATCTTGCGTCTGGAAAAGCCTTTGATCTGACTATCTTGACTTTGGATGATTTAGATTATTGAGAAGTGCGTGAGATTATGCTGTTAAGTTGATCCGCCTATTTTTTAAGTTGCTGGTAGAAAAAGGAAATAATGATTGCATTCTGAGAGGTCATTTAAACATATTGATATAGGTTCCTTGAGTAAGACTCCCAGTGCTTGCCTCTGCATAAGATTTGTAGTGCTCCTTTCTATTGGCTTATATAAGTATCTTCAAAGTGAGATGGGGTTGAGTTTTGGGTTTGCTAATGCTTTAAGAAAGAAAGGACATGCCAAGCCATGACCCTTGAACAATTGAACCCATTACTTTGGTACCTTTGCTGGGGCTATCACTTTGTCAAATTGGTGAATCTATCAACGACTATGAAGTGAAGATGAACTTTCTGTTGCATTAATTACATAACTAATCCACATTGTCATGCATTTTTAGCTTAGACTTGGAATTTAAGTTAAAAGACATTATGTCTGCTAAGTCTGCATGGCATCCGTTATTGATCATCATATTATATTATACATCATCCATGAAATTTGATTTCAATTTGTCAATGCTGTTGTTAGATGTCTTAGTAACATTTGTTTGTTAATTATTATTGCAGTTAGTTGTTTCATGGCATATGAAGGCTTCAACCATGTGTGAATTTTCCAAGCAAGAGTTTGTTGGAGGCTTACAAACATTAGGGTTTGTTCTTTTTCATCAAAGTTATTTTTTGTTATAGACTAGATTGGCATAGACCAAGTTAAGTGTTTTTTTTTTAATGAAAATGAAATTTAAGTGATGTTATTGATGGCAGGATAGATTCTGTGGAGAAGTTTCGTGAAAAGATTCCATTTATGCGCTCTGAACTTAAAGATGAGCGTATGTGCATCTTCCTTCAATTCTCAAACATTTTTGGAAATTGAATGGGATTCTTTTTATCGTATTTAATTTTAACTGGTGACTTTCTAACAACAAACCTAAGTTTAAACTTTATCTATGGATGATTTTGAATTCTTCTACAAATTCATAACCTTTTATTAGTATGAAATGAAGCAACTATTTTTTGTTGCATACTTTCACAATTATTTTAACTTCAAATTAGCAACAGATAGGATTTCTAGTTTGCTCCTCAGCAACTTCTTTGTAACTATTCTTTTACACAACCTTAAAACATTATGGACAAAATGTGTTATGGATGCGTGGATTGTTAAGTTAGCTGAAATAGGCTATGTGCAATTTGCATGATCAATTGTGTTGCTATAATGGGTTCTTGAAGAACGAAAAAGATGGTGGTGGTCTTAGTATCTAAATAGCTTTTAAGTTTTGTTCACCCAAATGTCTTCTGAAATTTGTTGATGTTTATAATTAGATATTGCCCCTTATTATTGAAAAGATACTTGGCTTCTTTGATTGTTCAGAAAAGTTTCGTGATATCTACAACTTTGCTTTTGGCTGGGCCAAAGAAAAGGTAACAGTTGTTACCCTCATAAACTTAAAATCGTTGCACTTTTCCATGGTGATATTTAACCTGCTTGTCTATTCATGGAGTTAAAGAACTTTTTCTGATACCTTTGCATGATATATGAGGATGAGTCATATCATTTTCTTGTTTCTTAATGGAAAGCTTGGTTCTGAAGTTTGTCAGCTAAGCAATTTTAGAAACCTCCTAAAACAAATTCTCTATTTCTTGCATTATCAGTTGTTTATGGTAATTCGTTAGGTCTTCTTTTGTTTGTGGTATGAATTCTGTCTCTGGAGTAAAACTGGTGCATCTGGCTATTGTGCGTCTTCAACTGTACCAAGTTTTGGTTGTTCCTTGTTATTTGTTTGTTTAGTTTGCATGGAGCAAAATGGGAAGACTTGTGAGGGGTAGGGATTCTCTGTCTACTCTATAGCCAATTATGTTAAGTGAGCATTCCTTTGATGGGAAGAGATGTATTTGTTAGAGTTTGTTGGTTCTCTTTCTTGCTCATGGAAATGTTTTTTATACTCTAGTTACTTTCTTGTGGTGCTTTTAAGAGTAAGCTCATATTACTTGAGGAAAATTATTGCTAGCTTTGGCTTCTTGTTTGAAGTTCTGTTGCAATTCTTGCAAATGTTAACCTAATTTTCTCAATTCACTTTTGATTGAGAATACTCATTCAAACCTAGAATGATCGAATGAAGTTGTTTATTACACCTATTGATCGTTTTAAGAGGAAGTTGTCAAGAAGAAATATAGTAAAATGTTCTTACAGGGCGTTAAATTTTCAAATCCCTAGTCTGTTTATTAGGATTGACTGTTATGGCCCGACTTTGTCCGAAATCAACAGATCAGGCTCAAGTTGATGGGACTTGAGTCTGGGAATTGCCTGGCCCAGCTTGAAAGGCCTGCATTGACCTGAGCCAGGGCATCAAGACGTTGTTTTAGTAGCAGCCCCTTGTGGTCGTCCGTTACCAACCTTAATGTTTATTGCTTATGGGAGAAATCCCATCACTTAATCAATTCAGTGGAGGTTCCTAGGAGTGCCTTAGGTTGGTTACATGCAACCAATCTTGTTGTGAAGGATTGCATGGTGAGGTGGATGACCTTGGGAAGTTAGAATGTGGGGTTTTTATAGAAAGAAACTAAACCTTATTGTTTTTAAGATTTTACCCCACTTATTTGATGTATAATATTACTTTGATACCTAGTCTTTTGGTTTTTATTGGGGGCATCATTTCGATTCAATGTAAATTAAATTTTCTCCTCCTGTCTGCTGGCAATTCATCCAGTTCTCTATAGGAAAATGCTGAAAAACGTTTCACTGTATCACGCACTGTAGACATGAGTGGCATTTAAAATAACTGTTGTATCTGCTGGATGCTTTTATTGAAATTTTAGATCTTTGATAATAATGATTTTTGTATTAACAAAGTGTAACCTTTGGACTTTTTTTTGTAACTTATCTACTTTGTTTATTGAGCTGGATTAAAATTTCATAGTTGTTTGAAATCAAGGAATAACTGCAGCTCGACTTTTTTGTTTTCCTGTATCTTATGGGCTCCTGGGTTGGGGGTACAGCTCAAATCTGTAGGGTATTTTGTTATTAGTCACAGGCTCTTTTGGGGTTGCACTGAAATAGAAAAAACTTGTCCGCAAGTGCTCTTTCAAACAATATGCATCTCTTCTCAGGTTTTTGTTTTTTAAAAAAAAAAAAATAGTTGTCTTAGCTGAACTGTTACTTATATTTACTATTCGCTAAAGCTCCTGGCAAATGAGTGGGTTTTAGGGAGGGGTGAGGTGTCAAAATTAGTGACTGTAGGGGGCAATGTTGACAGTCAGGTTTTTTTTACCTATTTGAGGGGGCAAATTGGGTTTTTCCTGGTTGTCATTTGTATAGGGAATAACCTAAGTGCTACTACACGGAGGGTTGTAGTTCTCTTTCTCATATTATAGTGGCAAATAGGTGAGTGTATTTGGATGTAGGTGCTTCTTCCAAACTGCATTAAAATATTGTTTCTTGTCCTTTCCTACTCACCTGTGTGCTTGAGTGATTAGTCTGTACTTGTCTGCTTCACCTAGTAGAACTTCAGGTGCAGGGCATCGATGCATCAATAATTTATATAATTTGTTAGTTCATTGAGCCTTAATCATTATAGTATAACTCTGATATATCTTCATTGATTCAGGGTCAGAAATCTTTGGCATTGGATACAGCAATTGGCATGTGGCAATTGCTATTTGCAGAAAAGCAGTGGCCATTGGTTGATCATTGGTGCCAGTTCTTACAGGTATATTACAATCTTATTTTGGAGTATCTTGTACAAGTGAGATTTGTTTAATATGGGTAATGAGCAGTATTGCATGCTGCCGTTGACAATGGTTGTGTTGTGTGGACATGGCGCTCAAAGAGTCAATAAAAGATACTTCTACTTTCAAGTATCGCATCTCTGTCCAATTTTGATATATCATTGGGAAGCTTTTGTATGGTTGGGGTTTGAACTGTGGACACTATGGTAATTGATATATAATTTGGTTGTAATTTTTTCTATGTTGCCGTGGACTGTGGTAATGTATAAGTACTTCATTTTCCCTTTATTTGAGTCATACTCACACTTAGTACATTTATAAGTTTGAGTAAAAAATAGTCCTTTGCTTAGTTGTCTATTTAATTTCTGTTGTTAGATACCAAGCCAGGTCTTCCAGGCAAGGGCTTAAGATACTATAAATAACACATGGCCTTACTCGGCTAAGAAACTCTAATCAAGGGAAGTTCAAATTGTTAACTAATAGAAATATGAGTTTTACACAGCTGTTCAAAATTAGGTAATGCCTCTGTATTTCTCGGAGAATTCCTCGTATCCCTTTTGTTGAGATGCAAGAATCTGGAGAGGATTTGTTGGCCGCTTCTGGGAGGACATATATGAGGTTGTTTGTCTTGGAAAATCAAGCTCCTAACTGGTCTAGCTGGCGTTTGGATTTATGCCCTTATCAAAGTTCTTTTTTACAAATTTGTTCCAATGCATGTAGGTTTGAGCGTTAGAATGCCACCTTTGTTTCATTGAGTACAATTGTTGGCCCCTCTTCTGGTGATTTCTTTACACCAGTTTAAGTTTTGCATTACATTAAAATATGTTGGATATGATGAAAGCCCTGGATTGTCGCAACTACATGAGTATGATCAGGTCTCTCTCTGTGAGAATATTTTCAGTTTTGTACTACAATATGATTTCACATTTCTGAAGTTATTCGTACTGTTTATTTTATAGACTATCCTGTCAACAAAATTTAATCAGATTAGAGTTGGTACATAAATGATCTTTGGATTCGTAAAATTCAGCTTCGTTTATTGTAATTGAATTTTTTGATCCATGCTTGTTTACAAGTTATATTTCGTTTGACAATGTCGCCAAAAATTTTTTAGGCTCGACATAATAAAGCCATTTCCAGGGACACTTGGTCTCAGCTGTTGGAATTTGCAAGGGTAAGAGGCAACATCAAAATAAAGCTTTTGCTTATTCTGCTTTATTTTAATTGTTGATTTCCTTTGAAGTTACTGTCTGTCTTCCTGTACATTCTTACTCTGTACCATGCGAAGCTAAGGTGCAGGATGATTGATTATGATCAGATTAACAACACTGAAAAATAGCATTTCAGATACAGAATTATATTTTGGACAGTGAATGACTTCACAGAACTCAAAATACAAGAACTTTTTAACCCTAGATTGGTTTGATATTTAGGAGTTTAGCCTTATGGTCGCCAATTAAGGTGTCATGATAATTGATTGATAAATATCCACAAGCACTGGAAATAGTGCAGAAATATTGGCTATCTGCAGCTGGTAGGTATATGAACAAGGACTCAACTTGTACCAATTGAGCAACAATAGAGCTGGCTCACAAAAGGCATTCTCACTACTGTTAATTTCCCAAAGGGAAAGGTGTTATAAAGTTTAGTTTCTTAAAAAAACAAAAAAAAACAAAAAGCAGAGTATGAGGGGTTCAGCTGTATATTTCAAAATTCTTTTACGTACTCCGTTTAGGAGTTAAAACTACTGTAGTAGAAGTTGGAATGGCTGTTAATAGAGAGTATGGGAGCTAGAAGGTAGTTTGGGGTTTAAAGACAAGAACTAGTTAGGCAGATCAAATAGTTTCAAACATATGGTATCAACTTAAATCAATTGATTAGTGGATATCTAAAAGTGGTTTTGGTTTTTTTCTTGCAGACAGTGGATCCAACATTATCTAACTATGATGCTGAAGGTGCTTGGCCCTATCTTATAGATGAGTTTGTGGAATATTTGAATGAGAATGACATTATTCAGAAGAATCTGTCTAGTGATTGGAGCCAAAAACGATGATGGACTGGAGGAGCTCCTGTTGACGGGGAGAACTGTATTAAACTTCTACTAGTGTGCTTGAACTCGATGTATCTTTGAAAACAGGACTCCGAAATTATTGGAACTTGTAACTTTGTTTACATTTTTTATAAACTCAGGTATTGGTACACAGAAGTCATTCCCTTGTTTGATTACCACAAACTAGATTGACCGTTTTGTATTTGATATAATTATGCTGCGTTGATCGGATTGTGCTGTCAAGAAAAATCCATTATAGTTCACGATTAGACTAGTGAAGAAACTCTGTTTGCCTGCTGCGTGGAATTCAAGATGAATATTGCGGTCTGGTACGATCTTGTTAGAATTCTGTGGTGCACTTAGGTCTTCGGAATGCTGTAGGCGGCCGTCTTACATTTGAAATCTTTTAGATGTCAATGTCGTACATCAGTGCTTTTTGTGATACATGCTGCGGGTTAGCTGGCGTGATGCAAGTCATCAGTGCTTTTTGTGATGCATGCTGCGGGTTAGTTGGCGTTGATACAAGTGATAATCCAGTGCAAATAATTGAATGGGATTGAGTTGACGAACTTTTTAGGATCTTCAATTGCTAGAGCTGGTTCGAAGCTATAATTTTGTGTGAATCATTGGTTTGTTATATAATAGTTCTGGAAGACGAGTATGTATGGATTATTAGATTTATCTAGTACTTACTTAAAATGTGTATTTAAAATACAGTCGGAAATTATTCTGAAAAAGATTCAAATAATAATTAAACTATTGTTTTACATAAATCTGGTACTAAATAAGTTCATATTTTTAGTTTAAATTAATCAACGTAATCATTAATCTTCTGTGCTAATCTCAACCTCTGTGTCTACCGGCACTACACCAGTAGTATCTCAACCCAGCCATAGTTTTTCCATTAAATTGAATCCAAACAATTATTTAGTGTGACGCACATAGTTTGTGCCGCACCTCAATAGTCATTGGCTAGCTGGTCTTATTAATGGCAAAGAGTTAGCTCCTCTACAGGAGGTAATGGATTCCACTACCAATGAAGCTGTTCCAAATCCAGCCTTTGATTTGGAGTGCTAGCAAGTAGAATTTCATGAGAAGTGAGCAAACAGTGCAGTTCAAAGAAAGTGATTGGTTCCAGCCAAGTAGAGCACGCTGCCACAATGTTGTGATACTCCGGAGGCGGCTGGTAAAGAACAATAGCATTAAATTCTGATGGAGCTAATGGTTTGCCTGCAGCTGCAAGTTCATCAGCTAAAGACTTCATTTTGCATAGATACTGAGATATAGTGAGGTTATTTTTCTGACATTTTTGAAGTTGCATGAGCAATTGGACTTGTCTGGAGTAAGAAACTGAACCAAAAGCTTTCTCCAGTGCTTGCCACACATCATAAGAAGTGCGTAATCCCACTATGTAGGGAAAATTTTCTTCAAAAAGCCAAGACAAAAGCATTTGATCCTCCTCCTGCACGAACGCATCTAATGGTGCTCCGGCCCCATCCGAAGAAAAAGTTTAAAGAGGCTAATTTTGTTACAGTTGTTGTTTCTTCCTCTGGTTTGGAGCTTTCTAAACCCACCAGTTTCACCAAGGCATCTCAACATGCTGTCTAGAGGGAGGCTATGGCTGCTGAAATTGCTACACTTCATAGA
This sequence comes from Erythroxylum oxycarpum, assembly GCA_025629785.1. Taxonomy (NCBI): domain Eukaryota; kingdom Viridiplantae; phylum Streptophyta; class Magnoliopsida; order Malpighiales; family Erythroxylaceae; genus Erythroxylum; species Erythroxylum oxycarpum. Next base: position 14,372,759 of record JAOTAZ010000002.1, on the reverse strand, counting down.
AATCAAACATGGACTCTGGTCCTGCTCCTGTCGAGGTTAATATTATTGGAAATAAATGGGTCTACAAGATCAAGAGGAAGCCTGATGGGTCAGTGGACAGATACAAAGCCCGTCTCGTGGGGCTTATCCTAGGAATATGGTGTTGATTACACCGAGACGTTTAGTCTAGTTGTTAAACCTCAAACCATACGCATCGTTCTTTCACTCACTGTCGCCAGATCATGGTTTCTCAGCCAACTTGACATTAGCAACGCCTTTCTTAATGGTTATCTTGATACGGATGTCTATATGCGCCAACCTCAAGGTTTTGTGAGCAAGGATCATCCTGCCTATGTCGGTAAACTTGCTAAAGTCATTTATGCCCTCAAACAAACTCCAAGAGCTTAGTTTCATCATTTGTCTCAATTCCTTCTTCAACTTGGTTTCAAAGGTTCAGCTACTGATCCATCTCTGTTTATTTATCACGGCGGTCGTCACTTGCTCTGTTCTTGTTTATATGGATGATATTATTATTACTGGTTTAGATTCTTTCTTTATTAATTCCATTGTGGCGTCGTTAGGTACAGAATTTGCTCTCAGGGATCTTGGTACCTTAAAGTATTTCTTGGGCATTGAAGTTGCTCACACTTCCACTGGCTTGCATTTATCTTAGACTAGGTAAGTCTCTGTCCACGCCTCTTCCAATGAAGCCTCCTTTGACTCAGGCTATTGGTGTTCCACTACACGATGCTACTCATTACCTTAGCACTGTAGGTGCCTTGCAATATGCCACTATAGTCTATTACCAAGCCTGATCTTGCTCATGCTGTCAACAAGTTGTGTCAATTTATGAGCTCTCCTATTCATTAGCAAGCAGTTAAACGAGTTTTGAGGTATATTCAAGGGACCCTCACTTATGATTTGCACATCACCAAATCCTCCGATGACACTCTTGAAGCTTTCTCAGATGCTGATTGGGCTGGTTGTCCTGATGATAGGAAGAGCACCAGTGGTTTTGCTATTTATCTTGGTAAGAATTTGGTTAGCTGGTCTTTTAAAAAGCAGCACACTATCGCACGATCCTCAATAGAATCGGAGTATCGAGCTCTTGCTAATGCCACTGCTGAGCTTGTTTGGTTAAAGTCTTTGCTTTCAGAACTTGGTGTTCGTTTATCTAACCTTCAAATCCTTTGGTGTGACAATTTGGGGGCCTTTTCTGTCCAGCAATCCTGTTTTCCATGCTCGAACGAAGCATATCGAAATCGATTTTCATTTTGTCCGAGATCTTGTTGCCAAGCGTCAGCTCCAAGTGCAGCATCTCTCTACTAATGACCAAATTGTTGATGTGCTCACTAAGCCCTTGTCCACTGCTCGCTTTCAATTCTTGTGTGATAAGCTTCATCTGGCACCACGAGATGCTGCCCTTGAGGGGGGATGTTAGTATACTCCCACAATTCAGGAGATTTTGATAACTATAGCTACTAGTATATTGTTATAACAAATAGATAAGATAGCAACAGATGGTAACAAAAAGATAGGATAAGTTTCTTGATTCATAACTTGTTGACTACGTCTCTCATTGTTGTACTATATATATATGTATGTATTTGTATCATCAAAAACATAAAGTGAAACACAGCTTAGCTTTCTCTTGATTATCTATTTCAATTTTCAACTAAGGTAAATATCTTTAAAGACACCGATTAATCACATTGTTATGTTAGTCAACTAGTAAATCTAAAACATTAATATTAGTAGTTCAAATCACCATATTAGTAGACCAAATTTCCTGAAACAAAAATTTCAAGGCTTCTCAAGTTCTTTCAAAAATTAAAACTCATTCCTTTGAGAAAAACTTGATTTAAAACAATTCTAAAAGTTTGTTTAAGGATCAAAACATTTTCTTTAAAAATAAAAACAAAATTTGTCTGAATTATAAAAGGATTTATTTATTAATATCCTATATGCAAATGCTTAACCTCTAATTTATTGAAATAACTACGATAAGGTTACAAAAAGAGTTACAATGATTTGATCAAATCTTAATGTGCTTAATTTCTCCTTGTTTTTAGTTTTTGACATTTATATTTCCTCCACTTTACTCATTTTCCTCATCTTTTGATTTCTTAATTGATTCAATTAGCTTTTTTAGTCACTTTAATATTTTATTGAGCTTCATTTCACATATTAACTTCCTAATATCACTAAGGATAAGAAGATTAGTAGAGATATTTTTATTATCAAAACTATTAGAACCTCACTTGGTCCAATAATCTTTTTGTTTTTGATAATAAGAAAATAATTGGTGATATTGGAGAAGATAAATGGCAGTGAGCAAGTTCTTATTATGCTGAAGTTGTAACACCCCACTCTCGAGTGACCCGAACTCAATATTGTTGGTGATATCCGAGTCCGTGCCCCGCGAGGGTGGCGTATTACATCAGTCGGTCGGTTAAAACTCAGTATACATTTTTTTTTAAACATTCTTTAGTGCAGCAAAAACAATAGACAGTATAAAACATTTGCAGTAGATACAATCATTTAATAATATTTTACAGTAACCTTAAAGTACAATTACAAATCAGTTTAAAACAATTGCTGATTACAAAATTAGGAAACACTAATGCAGACGCAAACTGATCTCGACCTCTATCTCAACTTGCACCCAGACATACTCCCATGTCAAACGGGGTACTCTTCTAGTCCTGAAAAATAGATTGCAATTTTGGATAAGTTTGCAAACTCAATGAGAAACCATCATCGATGGTTCTCCCAATTCATGCATCATATAACAAATTACCGTAATAAGACAGTCTTAGTAATAATAATACAGTCAATATTACGCAGTCAATTTCACAATTAATATTACACAGTCAATATTACACAGTCAATTTCACAGTCAATATTACACCGTCAATTTCACAGTCAATATTACACAGTCACAGAAAAATAAGACAGTTACAATCAGTATAGGCAATCACAGCACAGTAGTCATACAGTCATGTAGAGCAAAAGCTATTTCAGGCATTCAGTACAGTATG
>JAOTAZ010000002.1:14319791-14336169 GCA_025629785.1 Erythroxylum oxycarpum | reverse complement strand
CAACTAGTTCTAGTTATTTGGACAATAGTTGACCCAAGCCCAATTCTTGTTAGTGGACTCTACACTCTACCCATATTAAAAATTTAACATGGTATCAGAGCAGGTTTGGTCCGGATTATTAATTTCCTGGTTGTTCGTCTGGATGTCCAGTCCCAGTAGCCCGGTCCAGTTATCACTGTGTATATTTCAAGTGACAACTGGATGTCCAGCCCCAGTTGCACTTGAGAGGGAGTGTTAGAGTATCCCATATTGCTTAGATATGAAAATGTTAAAGGGTTTATAAGTGGTAAGGGTCAACTATCCAAACAACTAGTTCTAGTTATTTGGACAATATTTGACCCAAGCCCAATTCTTGTTAGTGGACTCTACACTCTACCCATATTAAAAATTTAACACATTCCATGAGTTGAGTTTTGACACTGATTGTTTGAATGTTTGTCTTGCAAATTTAGCTAATAAGACTTATCACATGCAAAGTGGTTTATTGTTACTTTATAGAGTTGAATGGAACTCATCCAATATGCTTTTATAGATCAAAATTACGCCGAGCAAACGTGAACTTCCTCTCTGCACCTGTAAAAGATGGAACAACTGGAACAGTGATAGTTCTTACAACTCCTGATGCTCAGCGAACGATGCTTGCATATCAGGTGAGGTATCTTGATTTGTTAATTAATGACCTTTCCTCGGTGTCAGAATCATATCATATCTCTTCTATGTCTGTCAACCAGATATTGAGCAAATTTTTCTATATTTATAAGAGCTTATTTTCTCTTATTTCTTTTAGCATCTCATCTAACTTAAATTATTTTCTGAATTTTTATGCCAAATTGTAAGTGCCATTTCAATCATAAGAAGTTACACACCAATTAGCATCAGAACATGTTACTCTTTATTTCTTGTCACAAAAAATATTCTACATATAATATGCTTGCCTAGCTGTCCGGCATAGAATAAACAGTACTGTTAACTCATTGCTTTCAAGTTTCATATTGTGAACCTTCAAGGAAGATGATTGGATATAATGGCATGTGCATCATTAATCCTAAGTATAACTAGAATATAATCTCTTTTTTCTTTTCTATTCATGTTCATGTGCTGTTTCTCCAAATGATCAAATATTTTGACTGTATCAGCATGGGACTGATGTTTTTGGAGGGTACATTTCCTTGTTTACTGAAATTCTTAATCAAATAATTCAGAAAACCTGCTTTATAGGTTGGATTAGTCTTACGTAAATTTTCAGGAACATGATTGTATTTTACAGTCTTCACTTCCTCTTTACTTTCCAACTACATTTTTGGAGGTGTATCCATGATCTGATTACAGAAATGCCACATGATATTGAATCAGTAACAAAATGGTTCATTCCATTTGATAAATGCAGCTTGGTCGTATTGAAGTGATGTATTATGGTTTGGAAATGATTTCTCATGCACGTTATATCGAGGATTTAGTGCAGACAGATTGAGTTTAGATTTTAACATCATATGGCCTGTTAGATAAAGTTAAGGATTTCAGGGGATTCTTTAAAGAACTATCTTTCTTATGATTATTGATAACGTTATCACTTTATTAGGAAGATAAGTTGTTCCCACAATTGAAGTTTTTCTGTATCTTAGATATGTTTCTGTTTTTAATGATGAGGCAAATGGTTTACTTGAAGTTAAGACGCTTCTGTTTCTTATTTTAGCTTTGGAATATGTTGGGTTGCATGAGTTGACCATTTTATATTTGAACTTTGTAGGGCACATCCTCGATGGTTAACTATGATCCATGCTTGGCTAGCTTAATTTCCAATATAAAAATACTGGTAGTTGAAGGTTACTTGTTTGAACTTCCTGATACAATTAAGACGATTACAAAAACGTGTGAAGAAGCACGCAGGAATGGTGTACTGGTTGCAGTGACAGCATCAGATGTATCATGTATTGAAAGACACTATGATGATTTCTGGTAAGTCAATGAGTCCTTGTTCTATAATCTGGTGTATGTTGATTTCTGCTAACTTATTGGAATTTTTGTGAATGTTTAAATAAAAGAATTTGATTGCAAATGCAATGTTAAAATATAATTACAACTGCATATTTTGCTATATGTTGGGTAAAATTTCAGTTCACTGGTGAGACAACCATATTGCAGCATTTTCACGCTACAATATGAAACGGTAGAAGGGGTGTATATTTACCTCGTTTCATATTTTGTAAAATATCTGTAATTGGGATTTCTCTCAATTGGAATTCTCTTCTAAAGAACCATTTCCTTGGGCACAATGATACTGTAGATTTTTCTAATAACTCATTTCCCCCTAGGTTCAGACTGTTATTATATAACTATAATGATGTTTGAATACCTTTCTTTCTTGAGGCTATGCTTGTTGTCACTTTTGGAAAATTTCATGCAATGAGAAAATATTTCTTGGTCCCCTGGAGTTTTCATGGCACTGCCTTCCGTTTCATTAGTAAAGTTCTCATGCTACTACTTTTTGACAGTACAAGTGGGTATGAGTTTGACGACATCCTGTTAAATGACAAGCCACCGAAAAGGCTTCATAAACTAATGTGAAGCTGAAGTTCAAAATTCTTGGCAGCTATTGAATTGCTCATATTAAGGCTAATCGCTCCCAAAAAGCATCAACCTGTTTTTCATTGTTTATTGAAGGAGATTTGATATTTCCAATGCTTTTACCAAAATAATAAAATTTTGAGATTATACATTTTTATCCTCTGGATTTCTCTGTAAACGGTAATTTGTCAGGTGGAAATGGTCGAATGGAGATAGCTAAAAGTGATTCACATGTTTATTTACTATTTTAGTAGTCACTGTGGAGAAACCATGACATATTTACTGCAAGTTTTCAAGTCATTTTATTGTTGCTTATTGTACCTTCAGATTCATATGCATTGTGTTTGACGAATCTAGTCATTGCCTTCAATATAATCACATCTATCAATAGTGCAGTTTCAGTTTCTAATAGATGTATGGTTTTTCCTCCCCTCTTGGATCAGGGAAATTGTGGGGAACTTTGCAGATGTTGTGTTTGCAAACAGTGATGAAGCAAGAGCTTTATGTGATTTTGCATCCAAAGAAAGCTCAGTTGCAGCCACAAGGTATCTTAGCCATTTTGTTCCATTGGTATCAGTGACTGATGGACCAAGAGGCTCCTATATTGGTGTTAAAGGAGAAGCCATATATATACCTCCTTCACCATGTGTGCCAATTGACACTTGTGGAGCTGGTGATGCGTATGCATCTGGCATTTTGTATGGTATTCTACGTGGAGTATCGGATTTGAAAGGAATGGGTACATTAGCAGCTAGGGTTGCAGCCACAGTTGTTGGGCAGCAAGGGACCAGACTTAGAATTCAGGATGCTGTTAATTTAGCCGACTCAGTTGCCTTCCATCTTGATTCTTCTATTCGATCAGACATTAACACTGATCATATTTCTAGTGTGTAACACGGTATGTAGAGCCCTTTTCCTTTTCAATTGATTTCTCGATTCCTCTGGTCTAACTGTAATTCTTTTAAATCATAGGTCTGTCTGTAACTTTGTACATTATCTGCATATATATAGAACTAACATTGGGCAGTAAATTTTGCCATATATATCACAGCCAATGTGTTAGAGAATATTAACTCTCTCGGTGCAAGACAAGAATTCTTCAGAACTACTCCAATTCTTGTGCCTGTGAACTTTGTTTTGTTTCCATTGCAAAACACTGTCCACTGTAGTTGTAGAGCACTGCATTATGAATAGAAGTCGTATGAGACTGCCATATTTGTTGCAAGTTATTGCATTCTGCGTTGGATTATCAGTAGTGTAAAAGGCTCATATTGTAGGATACACTATTGACAATCCAACACAGAATAGCTGTTGAGTAGCTTTTTATAAATTACTCAATGGCACCAACCAATGGGAGTGTTAAGACTTTAAAATATGCATGGTGTCACTTCGTTAGTGTATTCTATTCTTGTTTTAATTTTTAGTTTTTGGAATAAATGACATGGTAAATGCAATTTAAAATATCTGCTTCAATTATAATTGTAATTTAAAATATATTATTTATTATTAAAAGAAAGAAAAATTTATTTTAAATTTCATAATAGTTTTTTTTGAAAAGTTAAATAGATTGATTGAAAAAGAAAAAGAATACAGGTTTTAAGTCAGCATATCCAATCATACTATCCTAACAATTAAGGCACGTAACAATAAAATATAAATTAAAATACATGTCAACCAATTGACTGAAACTAAATGCTTCCGTTTAATGAGGCCCTGAAATACCATAGTTGTTTCTTGCTTGCATAAGAAGGCTGCTTCCATAAGGAGAGTAAGGTCTCATTTTCAGCATTAGCTCACTGTTGATTTTCAGACAGTTACAGGAGAGTTGCATCCATTAGATTATATGTCACACTAAACTTGTAAAAGCACTAGCCTCAATTTATTTGAGTTTCTTAAAATTTTTTTAGTTAGTCCAATATTTTATAAGACGAAACAATTAAATTGCTACAACCCCAATGAAATTGATTTATCAAAAGCTACTCTCAAATCCATAAAACCAGTTTAGTAGTAACTTGCTCTTGGAAGATTTCTATACATTCGAATAGTCAAATTTTCTTTCTTTCTAAATAGCATACATTGAGGAACCAAAAGCTATTTGATAGATAATTCTATTTCCTTGATTTATTCCTTCGACTTTGCTTAACCACTTGAAATTTTTTGCGAATGCAAATAGATTGGATTTTACTCCAAATAGTAGTTGAGAATGCACAATTAAAGAAGAGATAGTGTAAGGATTCTGGTTAAGTTTTACAAAGTCTATGTCAATGAATATCAATCCATCCATTCTGGCTAGTCTTTGCTTGACTACTAGACACATGAAAAAAGGGACTTTTGGAATTACGTTCTTGCTCCAAATAATGTTATACTAGGATTCTGTTCCTAAGGTATAAACAACTCGTTATAAGAGTGATACCCAAACTTAGCAGCAGGGTGCTTCAACTAGAAATAGAAGTCTTCCAACCTAAAGTTTGGGTTGTAGTCTAGGTAAATGTGCAAAGTAGAAAGGAGTTCAACAAAGTTACTCACTCATTGTTATTGATAATCACATTGACCTTGGTGCTTTTGAGAAAGAGATGCAATAATTTGGGCATTAAGTTGGTTCTGGTTAAAGGGCTCATCATGCTTTACTTGTCAAACCATAGGGATGCTTTCTTTTTATAGGGATGCATTTAATATCCCTATTGAAAAGTTCTCTTAGTTATAGCAATTGGGTTATAGAATATGAAGTAGTTAATTTGGTTTTCATCTCCTGGATACTTCTTTCCTTCAAAAACTATATATGGATCCACTTAACCTAGAGATCATATTTGTTTGTCAAGATCCTACATATTTTGTTGTTCATCAGAACTTTGTTAATGAGTTTTTATAAGGAGGATACCAAAGCCTCTTTTAATCTTAGGTAGGTAGACTTCATTCCATTTGACCTTACCTATGAATTTGTTATCAGAAACACCTGACTATAAGAAGCTTCTCACAATCTTTCCTATGGTTTTCATTAAACCTTAAGGGAAATATAAGAAGACCAACATGTATTTAATGAGTTATGAACTAAGTTGATAAGTTATAATCTTCAAGTATATGATAGAGCTTTACTACACCAGTTGCATAATAGTTTCTGGATCTATTGTAGATTCTTAGTATATGAGTAGTCCTAGTATTCTGTCATTGTACACCGTAAGACAAGACAGAATAAATGTTGGTTATTACATATCATTAAGGGTAGAAGTATATTTTTCCAATATATATACTGTATACGTTTTATGTCTATAAACCAAATTGTAGTCTTATGTTTAATGTAAGTGTGATAATAAGATTTTCGCTTTCACAAATCTTCATAGTATCAGAACCTCTATCAATTTGAAGGTTGAGTTTACTCCCTCCTGTAGTAGGACAGTTCATAAAAATAATTTTCAATACGCTGATTTTTTGGCAAGTGTGAAGAGGTCATGTTTCGCCCCTCTTCTTTCGACACCACCCCTATTGGAGCAAAGCTCAGGTCAAGTTTAGCTGATACTCAAATTTTTAGCGCCATTCGACCTTGCACGTGAGCGCACGTGCCGCCTTCCATTTCAACAACTCCTTCATCGTGTCGCCATCTTTGGCCACCTTCAATGGACATTTTTCCACCGATTTGGTCACCAGCCTCTCCCAACTCTGACTAGACACAATTTGGTGACTTCCAACATCTTTGATTTTTTGGGCCTCTTGTAAACAAATTTATTGCTTTATTTTTGGGACTAATCTGCTTTCTTTTGGAGTCCCTGCTGTCTCTTTCAAATAGGTTATGATTCTTTAATTTTGGGACTAATCTGCTTCCTCTTTTTGGAATCTCTATTATCCTTTTTGTTCCATTATGTCAGATATTAAGGAAGTAGAGAAACATTATCCTATTAATGACAGTCCCTACTCTCAGATTAGTCCTATTAAACTAGATGGCAGTAACACTTATTTAGCCTGGTTTAGATCATGTTTGTTGTCTATCAAGGTTAGAAGGTTATATTGATAGAAATAAGAAACCACCACCTGTTACTAGCCTTTCTTTTAGTTAATGGGACTCTGATAATTCATTGGTTATGTCTTGGCTTTTAGTTCTATGCACCCTAAGATCTTCCGATAATATTTACTGCTTGGCACTGCAGAGGAAATATGGAAAGCTACAAAAACCACCTATTCTCATATGGGAAATGATGCTAGGATTTTTGAACTTCAGAACAAAATTTATGGGACAAAACAAGGTAAGCTTACTATTTTTCTAAGCTGGGTAGTTTATGCCAAGAACTGGATTATTATTAAGATTTCAAGCCAAGTGTGTTAATGATGCAACATTGATTCAAAATAAGCTTGAAAAGGAGCAAGTATATGGTTTTTTTTGGCTAGTTTGAACCCATAATTTGACCAATTAAGAGTTCAAGTTATTGGCAAATCCCCTTTTCCCTATTTTGAGGAGGAACATTCTTTAATACAGCAGGAAGAAACCAGAATAAGTGTCATGCTTTACACTGCACCAGTTGAGAGGTCAGGATCAATAGGCCATATTACTCATGAGCAGTCGAAGGATGTTACTTCTGATGAAGACCATTTGCATTATGATTACTGTGGAAAGGCAAGATATACAAAAGAGACTTGTTGGAAGTTACATGGGAGGCCTACTAGGGGCCGAGGGGGAAAACAAGCCAATTGAATCATCCAAGGAGTCCACTTTAGTTGAGAGTCTCTTTTATGATGAAATTCATCATTTCAAGCGTCTCTTATCACAGCTCAACTCTTCCTCCAGTGCTACCTCCAATTTTATCAAATCAGGTAACACTTTTGGTCAACTTGACTAATGGATTATTGATTCTGGAGCAAATAGACATGTGACAGGCATTTCTAAAGGTTCTCTTAACTACTCTCCTTGTCTGAAAAGGGATAGTATCAGGGTGGTTGATGGGTCTTTAACTCCTATTTCTGGGACAAGTTTTATTGCCTATACTCCTAATATTAAGTTGTCTTTTGTTCTTCATGTTCCTCATCTCCCTATCAATCTTTTATCTGTCAGTGCTATCACCAAGGCTCTAAACTGTAAAGTTGAATTTTTTCTTGATTATTGTATCTTTTAGGATCTTCAAACAGGGAGGAGGATTGATAGTGGTAGAGAGCATGATGGCTTATACATGATGGAATGTAGTCAAGGCTTGACCCTTTTTGGGGGATAATCAGGATGTCAACTAGGAAATAATACAATGGCATAAGCGGTCAGTCCATCCATTATTTTTTTTGTTTTAGAAAAACTATATCCTAGTATGTTTTTTAGAACCCGGTTTGATTTTTTATCTTGTGATACTTGTGAGTATACTAAGAATACTAACAACTCTTACCATTTAAGTGATAATGAAGCCATTGTTCCTTTTATGCTTATTTATTATGATGTTTGGGGTCCTACACATACTGCTTCTTTGTTTGGAAATTGATAGTTTGTTACTTTCATTGATTGTTGCATAAAATGACTTTGGTGTACTTTATTAAAACAAAAAGTGATATTTTCTTCTGCTTTTAATCTTTTCATAACATGGTTCACACCTAGTTTGATGCTAAGATAAAAGTCTTGTGAACTGATAATGAGACAAAAGACATGGATAGTAGGTTTGGTATTTATTTGGAGTCTCACAAAATTGTTCATCAAACTAGTTGTCCTTATACTAATGTGCAAAATGGGGTAGCTGGATGAAAAAAATAGACATTTTTTGGAAGTTGCTAGATCCCTTATGTTTACTATGAATGGTCAAAAGTCATATTTGGGTGATGTTATACTAGTGGCAGCCTATCTTATTAATATAATGCCTCTCAAAGCTCTCCAATTTAGGACACCTTTAGAAGTCTTAATCGGGAAACATGGCTATACTATTCCACCAAAGGTTTTTGGGTGTGTATGCTTTATCCATACTAAGAATGTTGTGAAATTAAACCCGAGGGCCTTGAGATATGTGTTCATTGGGTATTCTCCAATAAGTGCTATCACCCCCCATATGGGAAGTTTTATGTTAGTATGGATGTTGCCTTTCGAGAGTTTGAACCTTACTTTGGCACTACACAGTCACCTCTTTAGGGGCAGAGTAGTGAAAAATAAGTGGTGCCTTGTGGCACTTCATGATCTTGTTTAGGGGAGAATGAGGAGATTAATGCTCAGGAGGCAAATGAGGAAATTGATAATGTTAAGGGGGAGAATGTTGTTGGACGTTTAGATAGACCTAATTTGTTGAGATACTCGAGGAAGAATAGGTAGTCTGAAGAAGCCATCGTGCTTCCTACCTTGCAAGAATCCTTGGGTGAGTTATCTTTTGATTCTAATTTAAATTTACCCATTGCTCAAAGAAAAGGAGTCAGGTCATGTACAAAACATTCAGTTACTAACTTTGTCTTTCATGATTCCTTACCTCCCTCCTATAGAGCCATTGCCTTGTCTCTTTCTTCTATGTCTATTCCACAGGGTTAGAGGGAATCTATTATAGATTCAAAATGGAAAGAAGCTATGGTAAAAGAAATGAAAGCTCTCGCTAAAAATGAAACTGGGGAACTAGATACTTCTCCAAGGAAGAAGCTAGTTGGTTACAAGTGGGTGCTCACAATAAAACACAAAGCTGATGGTTCAATTGAAAGATTCAAAGCTAGATTAGTGGCAAAGGCATTCACTCGTACTTGTAGAGTTGATTATCACGTGACATTTACACCTATTGCAAAAATGAACATAATCAGAATCTTGCTATCATGTGCAGTTAACTTGGATTGGGATTTGCAGTAATTTGATATGAAAAACGCATTTCTACATGGAGACCTGGAATAAGAAGTTTGTGTGGAGATTCCTCCTAGGTTTGATAATGAGAGAAATCAAGGAAAGATGTGCATATTGATGAAAGCCTTGTATAGGTTGAAACAATCTCCTAAAGCTTAGTTTGACATATTTAACAAAGCAATGCTGATCATACCTTCTTTATGAGATACTATAAGAGTAAGATCACTCCTATTATTGTTTATTTGATGATATAGTGATGTCAGGAGATGATAAAGAAGGAATGGCTCGGCTAAAGAAGCTCTTGGCTCAAGATTTTGAGATCAAGGATCTTGGAAAGTTACAATACTTCTCGGGAATTGAAGTTGCAAGATCAAGAAAAGGAATCATCATTTCTCATAGGAAATACATTATCGATCTTTTGGATGAAACTGGCACGCTGGGATGTAAACTAGCTGAATCACCCATTGAAAGCAATCATAAGCTGCAAGAAGGAATTGAAGAATCAGTTAATAAAGGTAGATATCAGAGATTGGTTGATAGGCTTATCTATCTTTCTCATACCAGACTAGGTATTGCTTATGCAGTTAGCTTAGTGATCCAGTTTATGCATGACACTAGAGAATCTCATTAGTAGGTTGTCTTTCACATTTTGTGATATTTAAAGTCAGCCCTAAGAAAAGGTCTTCTTTTTTCAAAACATGGCCATCTTCAAATTGAAGCCTTTATAAATACATATTGGGTTGGATCTCTATATGACAGAAGATCCACTTCTAGTTATTTCACAATTGTGGGAGGTAACTTGGTTACTTGGAGAAGTAAGGAATATAGTGTGGTTGCAAGATCAAGTATAGAAGTAGAATACAGAGCTATGACTTAAGGTGTCTATAAACTTTTAAGGCTACATAAGTTACTAGTAGAGTTGAAGTTGGATGGAGAAGATAGGCTATCTTTGTATTATGATAACAAATTTGCAATCGATATTGCTCATAATCTTATTCAATATGATTGGATGCAGCAAATCGAAATTGATTGACATTTCATCAAAGAAAAGTTAACTGATGGTATCTCAAGGTTGTTCTAGATAATGTTGGAAAGACAAATGGTTGATACCTCTCATAAAAGGACTCAATAGTCGAGCCTTTCATACCACAGTCTGCAAGTTGGGCATGTGTAATGTTTTGCATCAACTTGAGGGGGAGTGTTGGTTATTACGTATAATTAAAGGTAGAAGTGTATTTTTCCAATATATATATTGTATAGGTTTTACGTATATAAACCTAATTGTAGTCTTACGTTTAATGCAAGTGTGATAATAAGATTATCACTTTCATAAATCTTTAATAAAATTCCCAACTTGACTATAGATGTTGGCACATTGCTAAAACACGTTAAAATATTATCATTTAATTTTATTTCTTGCAAATTTATTATTATTGTGTGTTTGTTTCTAGGTAGGATTTTGCTTCCATATTATACTGTAGTCTAGGAAGGATTATATTTCCATATTCTATTATAGGTTCTCAGTATATAAGGGGCCTTGATATTCTATCATTGTACACCACAAGATAAGAGAGAATAAAAATCCTAACGCTACCGTGGACATTGATACATTATTGAATTATGTAAAAATATTGTGTCATTTAATTTTCTTTCTTGCAAAATTATTATTACTCTTTGTTTTTGACTTTTGATCCTAACAACTAGTATCAGAACAAAGCTAGGAAATCACACAATTTACAATAATAAAGGATGGGAAGGTGGAAATTGAAATGTTAGATGGGAAAGATTTTTCATTTTGGATATGCAGATTGAAGATTATTTGTACCAAAAAAGTTTAAACCTCCATCTCAATAAGAAGAAGCTATATTCCTTGGTGAAGGCCGAATGGAATCCACTGGATAGGCAAATGTTAGGTGTCATTAAGTTGACGTTGGCTAGTGTTGAATGCAAACCAAACTACTAGTTTTATGCTCAAAATCGCAAGTATACGGGTCGTAACTTGTAGTAAAAAGTGGATATCAATCCTACAAGGATTGTGCTTAGGCACCATTTAATTCAGGTTATTCCTTGTTTAAGAAATCGATTCAATCAAATTTAAATAGATAAGTAAAATAAAAACAAACTAAAGGTAAAAAGGAAACAACGCAACCTAAACCAAAATCGTAAACTAAAACTTAGAGAAAATCAAGATTAAGAATTAAGACTTGTCATTATGCCTATTTGCTCCCCTCTAGTTAATTGATTCAATTAAGAGAAGGTAGCTAAGATTTTTCTAAAATTTTAGCTACCTTCTCTTAAGGTGCAACTGTCACTAGTTAAATAAATTAGGATTAACTTTGGGATCTTTCGATGTGCAAAGCTTTTCCTAAACATTCAACTAGATATGAAGCTATCCTATAGGCAGTGTATCAATCTATTAAAATCTCTTCCTAATAAATCGATAACTTGTTATTTATAGGTCTATTAAATGTCAACTTTTGTTGTATATTTAATACAAAATACTAAGCTCACTCTCTCGATTTGTTGCAAGGTTTGAGCTCAATAAATAACACAAATTTTTTTATTATTGAATCAACAACTGAAGGTTCATAAATAGTTCAATCAACAAACTCTAAAAAATGTTTTAGCTAATCAAAATGTCATTAACATCCCTAACAACCAAATAATCCATGATAAATATGCTAGAAGAGAAAAAAAAATCAAAATAAGAATTAGACGCGGCGAGCTCCTCCTCTTTTATGCCCGAATCTGGAAAATCTGGATGAAGGGATGCTCTTGGCTCAATTGGGAATGAAAACCTTGATTCTCTACCTATCTCTACGCTTTGAATATGTCTTTTAGCCCCTGGAGGCTAGTTTCCACCACCTCTCAGTCTTAGGGATTTGTGACATTATATATCATAAAACTCTAAAAAAAAAGTGAAACCCACGTGACTCCTCCGGCTAAGCATCCTACAATCGTGGGAATTATCCTTAAGCTTCCCATGATCTTGGGTTAATATGATAGAAACTTTCTCCATAGATTTCCTACGGTCGTGGATTCTTGTTCTTCAGCAACTCCACTTCTCTTCTCTTGGTCCCTAACTCAATCACAAAGGTGTCCACCCTCCATTTCTACACCAAAATGATCAATTCTTACCCTAAACCAACATCAAACCAAAAAAAAAAACAATCATGAAGATCAAACTAAACAAAAACACACAAAACAAGTCCTAAAACACAATAATACTAACCTGTTATGCAAGAAACACATGCCAAATACTTACAAAAACATACACTAATGCACAACTATCAGCTAGGAATGTGGTGTTTAATATCATGAATAGAAAAAGCACTGTAAGATTATTTAAGGCCGTGGCAAACACGTATGATAAGTTGTTGATGATCAACAAGGTACTTATGTGGAGGTTTTTTAATCTTAAGATGGCTAATGGTAGTAATGTTGCTTATCATATTAATGAATTTAAGGTGATTATCAATCAACTAAGTTATGTTGAGATGAATTTTGACAATGAAATTTAAGAACTAATTCTGTTGTCTTCTTTACTTAACACTTGGGATACTTTTGTTTATGCAATTAGTACTTCCTATGATAAAGGAAAATTAAAATTAGTTGATGTTCAAAATATAATTCTCTACGAGAGAATTCACAGGAGGAAATTAGGAGACTCTTCTAGGAATGCCTTAAGCATTGAGGAAAGGGGAAGGAATAAATATTATAGTCAAAATAAATATGACATATCAAAATTTGAAGGAAGGGGAAATTTGAAAATTTTGAAGTAATGTTCTATGATAGAATTGTGGTGATAAGAGTCATATTAAAAGGGATTATTCGAAGCCAAAGAAGAAAATTAGTCAACAATGAGAGGATAATGATTCTATTAAGTCAACAGAGGAAAATAAGGATGCTTTGATAGTAAGCTTTGACAACCCCATTGAGTCTTAGGTTCTAAACTTTAGAGCATTGTTTCATTTTTATCCAGGTAAAGATTTGTTATAGAATTTTAAATCTAAAAAATTTAGGAAAGGTTTATCTTGCTAATGATAAGTTGCTAGAAATTATGGGAAGGGGAATGTGCTGATCAAGACTTCTGGTAGCGGTGATTGGGAGCTGCAGGATGTTAGCCACGTTTCATACCTAAAGAAAATTTTGATCTCAGTGGTTAATTGGATAGTATCGAATATAGGAAAGCATTTGAAGAGGGCTTCTGGAGGGCCGCAATAGGAGCTATGGTTATAGCTTGAGAGACAAAAATAAGGACATTATACACTCCTATAGAGTGTTCAAATGTAGTTGCTATAGCTAATGCTGACAGTTTAAGTCTATGTCACAATAGACTTGGGCATATAAGCGAGAAAGGAATAAAGATTAGCTTCGAATGGGGCTTTTCTGGATTTGAAATTAGTTAATCTAGATTTATGTGAGAGTTGTGTCTAAAAACAGTAAAAGAACTTCAGATTTTTAGAGGTGAGAAGAAGTCCAAAGGTAGAGAAGTTGGAGCTAGTGCACATAAATGTATAGGGACCTTCAATTGTTGCATCTTTTGGATGCTCAAGATACTGTCACCTTCATTAATGATCATAATAAGAAGGCATGAGTTTATTTTATGAGAAATAAATATAATATATTTTCCATTTTAAGACATAGAAGGCTAAGGTTAAGAATCAAATTGGGAAGAAGAACAAATGCTTGAGGTTTGACAATAAAGGGGAATATGACATGACAGAATTTAAGAAGTTTTATACTAGCAACAAGATTAGATTGACCAGGATAGTTCTTGGAAAGGCGAGATAGAATGAAGCAGCTGAGAGATTAAACTGAACGTTGAATGAGCAAATGAAGAGCAGGGTTCATGTGGGGTTACTAAAAATGTTCTAAATAGATGCAGTTAGTATATTAACATACTTGATAAACATAGGACTATTAGTTCCTTTAGGTTTTAAGATACCAAAAGAAGTGAGGTCTAAAAAAGAGGTATCCTAAAGTTGTTAAATATTTTCCATTGGATATGGTTCTGATGAGTTTGAGCAGTGGTTTTGGGATGATAAAAAATAGAAAAAATATTAAGACACTATGACGTGACTTTCAATGAGAGTATCATATACAAAGATAGGAATAATAAAGTAGGAGAAAAGCCTAAAATGGTGAGAAATCCCAGAGGATGATATTGTAACAAGGTCCCATGAAAATCCAGAAAATACTATTGATAGGGCAAAGTTAGTTACTCCTTAATCGGCATTAAGAAGATCCAAAAGGGTATCCATAATGCTAGATCAATATTCTCCTTATTAGTTTTTTCTTTGGTAGTAATTGACTTAGTGAACTAGAATCCTTTGAAGAGTCTAGGCAGGTTAGTGTTTCTATTAAGTGGGAGTAAGCTATAAATGAGGAGAGGAGATGAGCTTCGTAGAGAAAAAAAATAACCTTTGGGAATTAACTAAATTACTTATAGGGAAAAAAGAATTACTTAACAAGTAGTTCTACAAAATTAAAGTTAAATCAAATAGTAGCATGATATTTAAGGGAATATTAATGGTTAAAAGGTTCTCATAGAAAAAAGGAGAGTGATTATACTGAGATATTTTTATTGTTATGAAGCTAACAACAATTAGAATTTTGTTGAATATTGTTATAGCTGAAGATTTACATTTGGAGCAAATAGATGTAAAAACTACATTTTTACACGGTGACTTAGAGGAGGATATATACGTGCAGTAAAGAAAGGCGACATGGTACTAAAGAAGGAATATTTGGTGTGCAAGTTTAACAATAGTTTGTATGGGTTGAAACAAACACGATAGCGTAAAATTTTAGTTGACTTCATGTGAAGCAGTGGGTTTCAAAGAAGTGGTATAAATCACTATTGCTACTTTAAGAAATTTAATAATGGTTATCTATTATTTTACTTCTATATGTGAATGATATGCTATTTGTAGGTTTTGGCATGAGGGAGATTGATAATTTAAAAAGTTACTCAGGAGTAGTATATTGAGAAGATGTTAAGTAGAATTTTCCATCTTGATTTTAAGCCTAGGTACACTTCATTGACAAGTCATCTCAAATTGTACAAAGAGCAGTCACCTAAAATTGCGGAGAAGTGAGAATACAAGTTAAGGTACCACACACTTCTGCAATTAATAGTCTGATGTACGTTATGGTCTATATTAGATCAGACATAGCATATATAGTCAGAGTTGTAGGAATGGCAAGCCCGACCTAGCCCGTGGCTTAGACGGACTGGAATGACCCAACCCATTGTTGGATCGAAAAACAATAGCATACTAGATTTGGTTGAATGGTAAATTTCAAAAACTTTTTTTGAAATCAAAATGCAGTGAAAGCATAAAAACCAAATCAACATGTTTTCATCCATACATGATACGGTACGAGGAAAATAACTAACATAAGAACAAGATGGAAATTATACCGACTCCTTGCTACAGCTTTGACTCCTTGCTTTTGTATTCTCTGCATGTTATTGTATCCTCGACCAATCCGATCTACCACTTGTTTTCCTTAGATAAGTTAGTTAACAAGATCCTTTGATGGGAAAGGAGAAGAAATATTGAAGAGATTTTCCTTAGTTGAAAGAAGCCAAAAATGAGAGTCTTCTCATTACAAGTTTCAGCTAGCTCATGTAAGAGAGGAGAGAGTGAGTCAAAAATGCAACATCTTCTTCTCTTTCTTCAAAAATGAAGAAGAAGATCATAAATGATACATTCTCATTTGTTTTAATATGGCTAGATGAAAAGAAAAAAAGAAGCAAAATGGAACCGCTCAATTTCGGTTAAAGATGAAAGAAGAGAGTAATGTGCATCCAATGCATCAATTCATTCTTTAATCAAAAATAAAGAAGTCAATAAATGAGACAGTCTTATTTGTTTAAGATGGCTATATGAAAAGACTAATAATCTAAATGAGACCTTCTCGTTTTCGATTATGAGATGAAAGAAGGGAGACAATACATCATGTTGGACCCCGAACTTTTGATGAAAATTAGAAATATTAAAATGAATTTAAATGAGAAAGAAATTGGTGAGAAAA
>JAOTAZ010000002.1:14261841-14279057 GCA_025629785.1 Erythroxylum oxycarpum | reverse complement strand
ATTTATAAGTGGACAAAATAATAATTTTTAGAAAAATAAAAAATTAATAAAATATACCATTAATATTACAATAAAATATTTAGACAAAATTTAATTAATTAAGTCTAAACTAAATTATTATTCCTAAATACCATTCATTGGAGATCTATTTACTTTCAGAACAGGGGATTTACCATAAATACAAAGATGGACACTATTCATATTGGTTCATCTCTAGCTTTTGTTTCAAAGTGACCACTGAGCAGTGAAGGGAAACAAAAATCGTAAGTTCGAGAGAAGGTGATCTGAAGTGCTCTTCTTGATTTCAGGCACTCCTGCTTCAACTTCCCACATCCATGAATGCATTCTGTTAGTCAAATGATCTGGGAAAATGAACAATAAATATTCTCATTCATCAACCTACAATGCCTGAATGCAAATTTCACCAAGAAACAAGGATCCGGGAGTGAGGCAAGTCGGGAACCATATGTTTATAAACCTTCTTAACACGCTCATGCTGGCATTCAAGAAGAAGGTAGATGTATCCATGTTAGTTGCTCCAAACCATGCCGGCTGAATTTGACAAGCCTGCCAAATTTCAGAATCCTTATAACCCGATGAATCAAACAGCTCTTAAATACTGGCAATCAGCCAATTGATACATTTGGAACCTTTAGACTACATTATCAGTCTGAACAGTGACATATACCACCAGAGATCATAGGAGCAGTGTCCTCATTCCCGAATAAATATTGCGATGTTCATAATCAATACAGATCACCAAGGCCAAGTAAAGATT
This sequence comes from Erythroxylum oxycarpum, assembly GCA_025629785.1. Lineage (NCBI taxonomy): Eukaryota > Viridiplantae > Streptophyta > Magnoliopsida > Malpighiales > Erythroxylaceae > Erythroxylum > Erythroxylum oxycarpum. Next base: position 14,278,279 of record JAOTAZ010000002.1, on the reverse strand, counting down.
TATGGAGAATGTAAATGCTGTGGAAGCACCTCAATGAATAAACTCAATCTAGTAACGAAATATGAGGGCTGATACCATGATCTGCACAACTGAATAGCATGCTTTCCCAAGCAACTCGGGGGAAAAATTTACATGTGGGATGAGTAATCCTGTGAAGGAATAGTATAAGCCACTTTTGAAGCTGGATTACAAATCAAAACCAGAGACACTAGATTAACTGCAAATCTATGATACTTCATTATTAGCTAGGTTTCTTGACAACAAACACTCAAAATAATGTTTAAGAGCAGCTGGACACATTCCATATGCGCGAGCTAGGAAGCATTTTTCACTGGTTGCAACAATGCTTGCAACGGAGTACTTAACTGTACACAAACCCTTTTCCATAACCAGCTTTTGGAATCTATGTCGAGGTTTTATGCGTTTTTCTAAGTCAAAACACAAAAATGCAGGAAAAGCAACAAGATCATGCAAAGAGCCACCCATCTCACCGCACAGGTAGTTCACTTTGTCAACTATCATTTCTGGGCTTTGGTTCATGATTTTTGGTGCTCTATTGATCATACTACAGACACTTGAAAAACTAATATCTGCATCAAGAAGACAATCAAATCGTTCCTGCAATTCCGTACTAGTGCCATGCAAGTGAACAAAGATCTTCAAACATAAAGCATTCTCTGCAAATCCTATTCCATGCACAAAGTCAAGCTTATTCCTCGTATGGATAGGAGTTCTAGATGCTCGGATTATTTCTAAGTAAGCTCTATACTCTTCATCGATGTCATCATTAGAATCACTCATGGAATAACTAGCTAACAGTGGATGATTTCCTTTCTTGATTTCATTGAAAAACCACAAGTGTAGGTCCAAAGCTCTCATCACATGAGGCACATTCGCCATTTTATTTCTTCCCATTATATGAGAATACTTTCGAGCAACAGATTCCAACTCTTCATCACTCAATCCAAAATGTCTTAGTAAACCTTGAACTGATATCACCTTCTTGTCCAAATCAAAATTGAATATCTCAGGTCTCCGTAACAGTAATAGACAAGCATCCTTCTTTGAAACATCAAACCTACAAAAAAAGTTTGCTTTTTGGACAATATCTTCTATAGAGTAATCAACAAAAATTCTCTTGCTTCTTCCCATTAACTCTCCCATTTTTCCCTTCTCACAACCCAAATCATAAAAAACCCGAATCTTCTTACAAGTCTCAAACCACGCATCAACATTTTCCGTGACATAACTCCGTAAATTAAAATCTAAAAGCAGAACTCTCAAATCATCGAGCAAAGCCTCATTCTCCCCATCAAATTTACCATTCAACAAATAAGGAAAAGTCAGACAAATACCAATCACTTGAACCTTAGAAAATCCATAAATCAAAAAACCAGCAAGTCTAGACGTTAACTCCTTCGAACCCTCTCCAAAAACAGAAGTTTCCTCTCTACACAAATTGCCCAACTTGTTCCATGGAAACCCAAAAGCAGAAAGCGTATAAGAAGCATTCAAAGGAGCCACATCCTCAGAAAAGAAAAACTTGTTTTTGGGCAAAAACCCATGAACCTCATTGTAATCAATTCCGATGCTTTCGTAAAAGAACTCGAATTCGTTAATGGGATGGTACCTTAGGAACTTCTGGAACGACTTGGGGAAATCCGACACCTTGAAACCAACATCGCTGTTCAAATTGGCGATGAGGTTAGAAAGCGAGATAATCGAGTACTTGCTTATGTTCTCGGCGTAAGTAAAAGGCACTAATCTCGTTAGATGAAGGTAGTCCGTGAGCACTTCCTGCGCCTCTTTCACAGCTCGTGATTTGTACTTGGAAGGAATTTTCGAGAGAGATGGAAGCTTCGGAAGAGAGGTGAAATGGCGGGAAATCATGGTACAGAGAGATTCCAACGTTGTGGACTTTCTCTGCGATTCCTAGGGTTTCTGCAGAGTCTAAAGACCTTTCGCCACTCTCCACTATTGAACATTTGAACCCTTTTCTTTCAATAAAAATTAAATAATAATAATAATAACAAAAACTGAAAGAGGGGCATATTAGTAATTGTCATGACTCAATCTGAGCCCATAAAATCCTTGACTTTCAATTTCAAAATGTTTCCGTACTCTCAAAAACCTACCGACTACTATCACCACCTCTCGTCTCCGTTACCGATGATCCAAACACCGGAATACTTCGTCTAGGCAAAATGACGCCGCGAGGAAGCGTAGGACATGACGGCGACATCGTCCTCTGCGGAAGTGTTGGAGCGAATCGGCTCCGAGGAAGTGAGTGGAAGGCAAAGTAGGGTTTCGTCTCCAGAATATTCGAGAAGAGACCGAAGCCACCATCAAGATCGCCGACGAAATTGTTGTACACATGTCGTTTCTGTTCTTTGTACTCCTTAACTTTGCGTGACATGGATTTCGTATTGTTCTTAAAGAATGAGGTTCTTATTGTTTTGCTTAGGGACATGAAGAGCGTGTGATAATTATAAGTTGCAGAGATAATGAGAATGTTATTGATAAAACTGAAGGGGGTTAATTTTGCGAACTTTCATATTCGTTTCTGGCAAACAAAAATCAAAAAAATTGAAAGAATCAAAAATAAATCAATACCAGAAAATTTGGTAACGCAGTTCGGCACATTTTGTCTACGTCTGCGGGACTCTCACCCAGATTAATCACTTTCACGAAAGTACAATAGAATTACTCAAGGTTTTACTGAGCCGACCCACTCAACCCTTAACACTATCACTCAACTTCACTACCCGTGAAAGAATTCACATCCAATAGTACGACCGCCTCGTACTAACCTCAACAGAAGATTTTACTCAACACTCTTTTGTAACAAGAATAGTAACTAAATCACACAAGTGATTAAACGAACAACTCAACACCCAAGAAAATAATAAATAAAAATAGCTCAAATATTTAATCAACTGAAAATTAAATAACAAAATACTTAAGACAAACGAAAACTTCCCTGTAGATTTATCTCCTCAAAAAAGGCCCAGTAGAAAACTTTCTTCACATAAATCATTCACTGTATTCCTTCGAGTAACAGTCAATCCACTCATCACCGAAAAAGATGTTTCCCACACTGACAGAACAGTATCGCCAAACCTCACACAGAAACACATTAATCACCTATATTCCTTGACATACGCAGCAGCAGTGTTTTCTTTCCTAAGACCCACAAAAACATATTCTCTATAAACTCACGCACACACTGACTGCAATCCCCTCATCAACATGTTTCAGCTCGTCAATCCGACAATATTCGCAGCTAGCCAACTTATTCCAAAAACCCGCGTGATCTGTTCTCTTACAAAATTAATTAATGCCAGCTACACAATTAGACGCAATCTTCAACTCATGCACTCTTCAGTTAGGATTCCACTTAAACTAGGATTATTCACATTAGTGTTTCTAAAGGACTATCGTTGATCCAGTATGTGAACAACCCACCTTTTTTTAGAACCACGTGGAGCTACTTCAACCTTATACCAACAACATAAGACATGATACGCAGCCACCTAAAATCAAATATGTAACCAATAATTCTTTTCTTTTCTCACTCGTGATTTTCACGCCCAGTAGCAGTGCACACACCCACGTTATTTTTCCAGATCACTTCCTTTTTGATAGACTTCAATTTAAAACCAAATCCATAAAATCCACAAATCTAGCAATAATTTCAGCAGTAAAACAATTCCTAAATCAACATGATAACGGACTCCAAATCAAGATCGGATTCTTTTTCAATTAGAAAATTATCCAATTAACATCTTATATGTCCAATTAATAAATAATGCCAAAATACATATCCTAACAGTTTTGATTGAAGTTCGTACACTAAGTTTGAATTAAAAGAAACATTAAGATACGTGACATTGTTACATCATATGAATCGAGATAGCAAGTTTTCGCTGTGACTTCTATGCTCATGGAATGTTTCACCGATAAGCCTTATGGGAGCTGCATCACGGGTTTCCATCTTATATATCATCCTAGGGGTTTATTATGCCTCAAATCATCCATAAGATCTCAAACTCATTCCACATATAGTAAATATTTATGTAATCATACATCTACTCATCAATTATTTAAACAAAACCCAAAGATAAATACTTAGACTATTAAAGAAGAACATAAAAATTCATCAATGATTATAAGAATATTCTAAACAACAACACAAAATTAAGACCTCCTTTGTATTCACATAAAACCCAAACGCACCAGAATCATATTATTAAAGCAACACATATGGTAGACATTAGTTGGACGACTTACCTGGATGGACGGACAATTACAGACTACAAAGAAGAAGAATGATTGATGCTCTTCAACACAAAATAGGGCCTATGAAAAAGAATATTTCGTATTTAATATAATACAATTGTTTAATAGTTTTGTTATAAAGCAAGTAAATCAGAAAATAAGGCAATATGAGTTTTGATATATAATGCAATTAAGAGAAAATCTATTATTTAAGCTAAAATATAAACATATGATGCTAATTAGTTAACTGGTGGAAAGCACCACTGCTTGAAAAGGACTACAATCGGCATAAAAATCTGCTTCATCTTTAAAAGTATGCAAGATAAAACAAAGACATCGTGAACATCAATTTAAGAATTTCAAAGTTCAAATCCATCAAGCTCTTTTTTGCACAAGGTCGGTGTGTTGCGAAGTAGTTGTGTCAAAAATGCATTTTAACCTCAAAATCTTTGGTGAATGTTGTCAATTGATTGAGCAAGACTAAGACTTTTTAGGCATAGTTACTACGTATTGTATAAAGATACTTATTGTCATCGAACTATGCGAGCGGCTTGTAGCCTATTATTTATATAAAATTGCTTAATTATTATAAATGAAGCCAATTTGTAACATTAGGTATTATTTGGGAACAGAAGATCCACAAAATAATTATTGATAGTCATAGTAATCAGTACTATAATACTAATATACTTTTCTTTTATGACCAGTACTAAATCATTTTCCATTAATAAGAAAACAACTGTGTTATTTTCATACCACTTATCCTCATACAAACAATATAGTCTTGCAATTACATTGAACTTATTTTCTTGTATTATTCGTACGTACAAATGAAAGCTAACTCCATAATGTTATTTATGAAGTTGAATGAGCTCCAATAGGATCCTTTTAAACACATTTGCCACCTTCCATTCTATCATGTATAGACACACTGGAATAGCTTTAAAGCAAAAAAGACAACAAAAGATTCAGTAGTAGTACTTGAAGCAGATGCGACAAGGAGGGCGAGGATGCATCGTGGCAAGAGAGATGGAGGAGGGGGGCTTCGATAGCGACAGAGATGAGGATGTTGGGACGCTGGCACGACGAGGACTCGCGTTGGGACGATGAGGATGATGGGACTTCGGTAGGCACAGAGAGGAGGGTGAGGACGGCGACGACAGAAGAGAGCAAAAAATTAGCCAAATGTGATGGAGGAGGCAGGCTGCGGAGTTTTAGGTTACACCAAATGACGTTATTTTCATTTTATTAAAAACATCGAAGCCGAAGCAAACGATGACGTTTACTTCTAAAATTTACTGACCGAAATGTATTTCATCGGTAAACTCAAAACTTATTTATTTTGCCAAGCATTCTCGCCTTCTTTACTGACGGGAACTTTCTACTGTTGCTATATTCCGTCAGAAAATTTGCCGGGATAATTTCTCTCCACATTTATGAAAAGATATTTTTTTGTCGCAAAATGAAATTTTTCTAGACAATGTTACCAATGGAAAATGATTTTCCGTCAGTAATTTGCTACAATTTTGTTTCTGTCTGTAATTTTTCATCGCCAATTACTAATTTTCTTGTAGTGTTATCTGACAATTGATTCTTCATTACCACCTGTGGTCTCGATATTCTTCATATCTGCAACACAATATTTTACATCTTTAATACATTGTTGTTGAATTTATGAGGTTTTTCTTTAGAATACATCTCAATAATCTGTCTTGCTTTTTGAGCTCATTTTTTGTATGTTTCATAGTACAACTTGGCCTCTACTTTTTGAAAGGCTAGATTGTTTTGCAATTGAATCAGTCGTCTGAAATGCATTTCTGGTTGAGAACAGCATATTGTTTCTCAATCATCTTAACAGCTATGTGTTGAAAGTTAATTGGGTTAGCAAAGGACAAGTCAAGGCCTCAGTGAATAAAATCTCTTTACTTCCTTTTGAGTGGTGGGTTTCCTATAGGAATGCCTAAAATCAGGTTTCTGAAAGTGTATATGATTTACAATAAGTGAATCAAGAGCGAAAGAGGTCTGATGCTTACAGTGTTTTTTCCCATCTATATATATTGCTATCTATCCAGTCGTTAATGAAATATCAAGTTTACTAGTTACCCTCTTCTTTTTTTTTTTTGTTTTTGTTTCTTCTCTTCTTTAACCAATCTTGTCCAAAGATGTAAATGCTTTGAGGAACATTGAGAATCTTTCGGGTTCTAAGGTTACAGCTGTGGATGCCGTAGCAGTTTACTTGCCTATTTGTTGTTCCATGTGTAAATTTGATGTCTTACACCAATTACAGTGTTTAACTTAGTGTGCTTTTAGCTTTTGATTTCCTTCATCCTCTTTTGTCCCGTGGTTGGGACTCCGCTTAAAAGGGTTAAGAGGCCAGAAAAAAGGGCTAAGAGAGAACCGTTTTTCCTTTCCTTTCAATTTTAATTTGTGCTGTTGGTTATAAGTTATAACAGTATCTTGTTTGCGATTTCTGGATGTTAAGGCATCATTTAATTTTTTCTATTTACAAGTTTTTTTTTTTCACTTGCATATAAGAAGGCATGTTGTTGATAGGATTCATTATACAAGTCAGCTACTGGTCAGTATGCTTCTAAATGTTCGCACTTAATGATTGAAAATGCTCAGCCAATTTCTTTCTGTTTGTATTGCTCTATAAGCTGTACAAGCAAATTTGTAATTGTGAACGATTCAGAATGTGAGGATATCCGTTTTGGCCGCTAACGTTTATCTTACCTACATTTTATTTTCTTTGTGAACTGCCTACTTTACCTGCTATTTGATCCATCACGATACTGATGTTGTTGATATTTTTGTGAGCATTTAGACATAGTTCTCATACATAAATTATAATATCTAGCGATGCATGACATTCACAATTTTAGGTACTGCACCGAGGAGACGAAGTACCTTTTGCTGTCTTTAGCGATGGATTTGCATATGGTAATTCACAATGGTGGATGCCACTGTGGGAGAGTAAGATGGCGTGTACAAGCTCCAAGCAATGTTGTAGCTTGGCAATGCAACTGTTCTAACTGTTCCATGAGGGGCACTATTCATTTCACTGTCCCTTTTGAGAGGTTTTCACTCCTTGAAGGATCCGACCAATTCCTCACAACCTATACCTTTGGCACACAGACAGCAAAACACAAATTTTGTAAGGTTTGTGGCATCACCTCATTCTACATTCCACGATCAAATCCAGATGTAGTATCAGTTACATTAAGGTGCGTGGACTCGGGAACAATAAACCATGTCGAAATTAGGCAATACGATGGGAAGAACTGGGAAATTTCATAGAGCAAGGCTGGAATAGCTTCATGCTCAAAGGAATGATTCCGAGTGCCATAACAGTAGCTTACATAGTAACACTGAATAAATTCAACAGGCAGGCGGCTCCTGCTACAAACCAAGACTTTGAAAATGTTCAAGTGAATATGTCAGTCATATAATACAGTGTTACCAGTATTTTCTTGTTTTGAGATATTGATCTTAAACGTTACCCAGCATTCGGTATCTGCAAACAAGCTAGCATAGCTTAATAATTTTCCTATATGAATCTTCTGTTCCTATCTCTGACTATAGCGTCCCCTTACCTTAAGGTACATACCGGAACGTCCTGAAGAAATTCCAGTACATAACATATTATAATGGCGTGCTGCGATTAATCATTACATTTACTTAACATGGCATCACATATCTTTATTCCCTCATGAAAATCATTAAAAAAGTCACAATATTTTAAAACCCAAATTTCTTCATTTCATTTCATAAAATCCGGAGGTCTACAATGTGTCTTTCAACATTCTTTACACATACATCATCATAGCTTAATACAAAAGTGCTACATGAAGGAGGAAGTACACAAAATTTATCTAATTTGTCCAAAACCCAGCTGACTGACCTTTGAGTCATGACTTCGCTTCCCAATTACAAGTCTACACTGCTTGTAGCGTCTCTCAGTATCTACAGTCGTCTCTCATTCTTGAAAAGTCAGCATTGCAATTTTGGTGAGTTTTGTGAACTCAATGAGGTAACTATCATCGATGATTCACTCAATTCATACATCACCTTAATACATATAACATATATTTCACATCTTTTTGAATATTCATAAAATATCATTTAAGAACAATCATCATAACTATTTCATTTATGTAAATTACACATATCAAGTATAAATGTAATGCACGTGAGACTCACTTTCATTTATTATTGTCGTTGTGACCGAGTGCCTTTCTACTAGCTCATATTCCTTAGTGGATACCGAGTTATGTCAAATAATGTCTCATATCCCTTAGTGGATACTGGGTACATTCATAACCAAGCCTGAGGCTCTATTCATAATCTGAGCTTTAAGCTCTTTTTTACTAACAACTCTGGTCACAACTTCCTTTATCTTACATGCATTCATGTAATGAAATGCTTCACATATCATTTTCTCAATCACTTACATGCTTGCACATTCACATTCAGATTACAATTTTCATCGGATCCAAGGTTTAGCATTCAACATCATTGTTGAGTAACATTTATTCCGTCACATTCACATACAAGTAACACTTCCTATACATTCTCGAATAATAACTCCTCAAACATTTTATTGTCCGGAATCAACACTCAAATCACATTCATAAAATAACTCAAAACAAAATTTAAGCAAACAAGTAATTAAGTGAGACTGTCTAAGTGACTTACAGGTCACTCCCGAAGCTAATGTTTGGAAGTTTCAGCAACATCTGAAGGTTAACGTTCCAGTTGCTCGTCTTTATCAAAAAATATACACACATCACAACTTGACACAATTGTAAGTGTTTGAAAATGCACATGTATGTATATGAAATATGCACAATGCATGTTTATGACAATCTCGAATAGTTATCCATTAGTTTCGTCACAAAATCAATCTTATATCAAAACTCACCTAAGTATAATTTATACTTAGGTTTATATCTCAATACAACCATTAAATCACAATTCATAACTCATTGAATCACTTCAGATTTTTCCTAAAAACTGAATTTCGAGTCTGCTGTTCTTGATCATTTGGACCATGAAAACGAAGTAATTTGGCAATACTCTCTTATGGAAAATTGTTCTCCTATCTCTTAAGTTTCTGAAGACACCAAGATCGTTTAATTTGATTCAATAATCTGTAATATATACCTCAAATATTTTCGGACTGTTCTTATTCTAAAACAGTAAACTATACTTAACTTCCATCCAGAAATTGAACATCTTAAAGACTGAATTATAATTCGACTTCTACAGATTAGTTGTAGTCCTATATCTCTAGTTTACTCCAATAAAAAATCATCTCATTCGGATGTCTAGAGAAGAAATTATGGTTAACAGAAACAAGACTGTTCAGTTTACAAAATGCTCTCGGGGTGTAGAAACTGATATTAAGCCATGATTAACTATTGGAGAGCACAGTGTCTTGATGTGACAACTAAACATCAGTCTAGCAATTAACTCACGGGTGTGAGGGAGAAGAGTCACAGGTGTGAGAAAAAGTCACAGGTGTGTATGCTTATCAGACTGTCCCACATTTTACACTCGATTTCTCTTAATTGATTTTAGATTGCTATGATTTTTGATGGAGGTGTATATTAGTGTGTTGCGAGTCCAATGATTTAAGTATCATGTCATTTGGAGGTCGGACGAAGGAGATATAGCCAAAAGATCAAAGGATGTTGCATCAACCCTCAACCTTCAAAGTCGCAATCATGCACTGTCCAACTTGTGACGTCACGATCGTGCTTCATTTAGTGACAAACAGTGAGGTCTTGATCGCGACAAAGCGCTATCGCGACTTTCAGTGAATAGAAGCATGATCGCGACTCTTCTAGTCACACATCCTTTTTTAAACCTCCATAATTTTCAATCCAGAACTCTAAAAATTTCAAATTTTATATCAATAAAAAGCTAAAAGAAAGATCTATAACTTTCATGAAGACAATTTTATCAAAATCTTCCTAAATCAATATAGTTTAATCATGGAAGTTTCAGACCAATATTAACTTCTCTAACTTATCTTCTTTATTCTCTGTGCTTCTTCTTTCATTCTCCTGCACTTTCCTTCCATTTACATTCTCCAGTTTCATTTTACCATTTTAACTGTCATTCATCTTAACACATTCACAAACAATTCAAAAATCTATGTTTAAACAAAATTATCAAGAACAAAAGAAAAGTCATTTAAACATTTCACCATTCTCTGTGCTTTCTTCACTGTCATTTTCCTATATTTTCATTTTCTGCATTCTCTTAGATTTCTTCCTCTAACTATCATTTAAACAATCTTTCTCATCTCATACCATCATCTTACAACTATTCTTCAACTCTAAATTCATTCTTTTATTCATCTATAAAAAAACACTCTAAACTCACGTATACAGTGAATACATAACCATAAATAGAACATTTACTTGTTCTTCTCTCCAAATTTTTCTTCACTTAATTATATATGTTTCCTATGATCTTCCAACTTATAAATCATTTCTACACTATCTTAAGACATCTAGATAATCAATTATGCGAAAATCACACATCAACAAATTTTCATATCCTAAACTCGAGGTGTGTATGAAAACTGCCCATTGTTTTCTTCATGATCATGCAATAACAAATAAATCACCATTTTGGCTTCATAAACCAACAACTCTAAAGGATTTACACAATACTTGCTTGATATTTCTCCAAAATATGCAAAAGCTCAAGAAGCCCTAGTTTCCATGCAATTTACATACACCACTTAAGGGGTTGGCAAGCTTCGGAATTTCTTAATGCAAAGAGAGGGAAACCAAAGTTGGGAGTAGAAATGAACAGATGTAAACAAGGTTTAACTTTGGTAGAGTTTTGATGAAAAACTCTGTGTTACAGAAAGAAATAACTTTGGAGAAGAAAGCTACGAGAGAGATGAAGACAAGAATAATAACTTGTCTTTCGAGATTAAGAAAATTTAACTTAAAACTTGGACACTTGTCCACTTTAGAAGACATTAGCTAATTTCCCCAAACTAACTAGTTCTATTTGAACTAGTTTCATTAACTCTTATCCTTTCATTACAATTATTTCCAAATTTTTCAATATCATCTTCTTACAAATTCGAAGTCATCTCTGAAATTTTCAAAGACATTTTTAACAATTATTTAATATCATTTAATTCCTATTTCTATTTTCCATAATCAATTTACTTGTCAAGTGACATTTTTCCTAGTACAATTATATCCACATTTTCAGAAATAAATCCTAAAATTAACCAAAGTTCAAAATTAACAACTACACTCTCCAATTAAATTTTCAATACAAAAATTTCACAATTCTTAATAATATCACATTACAATTCAATTATACCCGGAATTATCCATAAATGCATGTACAATTATTTTCACGTGCAAAAGTTCATTATTCATATGTATGCGTATATCATATAATGCATGAGTATGCAATGCATTTATAATCTCTCAGTACTCTTTCATATTTACTATTTTAACCTCCCCGCAAGTAATGAGATGTTAAACTGACAATCTTAGAATATCGAGACAAATGAAGTTTATCACTCTAATTTTACAATATGATTAATTTATAATCATAATAAGAATAATTTAAAAATGATAAAAGTGGTTCTCTGGTTCAATCTCGGCCTATAACCTAATTAAGTATATTTTATTGATTTGTTGTTCTCTAACCTCTCCTTGCAACTATTAATCATGGGTTAATAATTAACTTAAGTTTTCCCTTAGCTTTTTAACTAAACCTAAACACCGAATAACCTAGGATACGATCTCTAGATTTAATTAGGTAGTAGCATTATGAATTAGAAAAATCAAATAATCAAGGCAATAACCACATACAATGGGTCATTTAACCTAGGTCATGTTATCCCAATGATTACAAATTATCAGTCGCTACATATGAATTTCAACATAACAATTACGAATTATATCAAAATTCTAGCAATGGGTTTGCAATTAAACAATTCAATGAATGCATTAAAATCATCTTTTCATAATACCCAATGGGTTCGTACACAAATAACCTAATAATAACAAAAATCTGATTATCCATACACAATACCCAAATCAATTAACATAGGATAACACAATCAATTTCTAATAAGAGAAACAACAACAAAATAATAAAAATACTTAACCCAAGTCATCGACGTCGATGTCACCTCCAAACCGGCGTCGAAAAACTACCCTTCCATCTTCTTTTGCATGCTCCAAGCGTGAGTCATCTTCTCCATGTCCTTTGGTCCTGAAATGAACAAATAATAATCGTTAGAGTCTCCACCTCTATTATCTTTCATGGTACTGGTCTCTTATTCATCGATTTGACAAATAAAGATGGTGGTCTAAGGCATATTTCATTCCTTATCTCGCATTGCCGCCTCCCCCTCTCACTGTAGCTTTCCACTATTCCATGATGTAACGAATAAGTTTTCCTCCATTAATACTATTCACACCTCCACTCTCTCCTCCATCTGCTCTCTTCTCACGCTGTAGCTTGATGTGACGATTTTTGTATGTTGGCCACATTACTGTTCACGAAAAAAACCTTGCATCTGCTCCCTTTTGAAACGCACTCCTTGTTACGTTTGCGTTTTTAACACAGTTGTCTGTGTTAATTACAGAAGTTGGACATCTTGGAGTTGTGCATTTTCTTCATGCTTAACTATAGTTTTTGTCTCTTTTTCTAACTGTCCATCTTCATTCATTGTTCTTTGCATTTTTTTTCTTCTTTTAATTTTGTTCTTGACTTTTAATTTTGTTCTTCTTGCTCTAGGAAGACAAGTAAAAATTAACTTTTAAAAATGGCCAAAATATAGAGCTTCGACTCACTTTAACTTCTTTACTTCCTTCTTGTACCTAAAATCACATATGTATCAAAGTGAATATCTTAAACAATTTCATGTCATTAATCGCTAAGTGTTATGAAATAATTAAACAATCAATTAAGCACATATCAGTACCCATAGAATTAGTAATGCAACTTATACCGATCTTATAAGGATACTTAGAGAGGCCTTTCCCAATGCAAAGATTCTTGAATCTTTTAATGCGACATAGAAACTTGTGAAGGATTTAGGACTTCATTATGAAAAGATACATGCATGTCCCAATGATTGTGTTTTATATTGGGGAAATGATGAGAAAGCAACCACCCGCAGAGTGTGTGGTGTATCTAGGTGGAAACAAAGTTGTAATAGTGAAGATAACATAGATCAGGTGAGGCAAATTCCAGCCAAGGTGTTTACATATTTTCCATTAAAATCGAGGTTACAATGTTTATACATGTGTCCAAAATTAGCTAAATTCATGAAATGACATGATAAAGAGCGGCCCAAAGATGGTAATTGAAGGCATCCTGCATATGGCCAAGCTTAGAAAGACTTTAACTCATTGTATCCTAATTTTGCACGAGATCCTCGTAATGTCAAATTAGCTTTTGCCACTAATGGATTTAATTCTTTTGACACTATGAGTGTTTCACATAGTACATGGTCCATAATTTTAGTAAACTATACCTTAGCACTATGGAGATGCCTGAAATTAGAAATTTTATATTGTCTTGAATTATACCGAGCCCGACTTCTCTTAGAAAGGATATTGATGTTTATTTATAGCCTTTGATTAAAGAGCTAATAGAGTTGTGGGAGTTTGGGATAGAGACATATGTTGCTTTAACTAATGAATCATTTAAGATGCACGCAACCTTGTTATGTACAATTAGTGACTTTCTAGGATATGCAATGTTGTCTGGATGGACTATAAAGGGAAAGTTGGCATGCCCTAATTGTCATTATGAAACATGCTCTTAATATTTAAAACATAGTAGAAAGACTTGTTATCTTAATCATTGAAGATTTTTGGATAAAAATCATCCTTGGAGGCACAATAGGAGATCATTCAATGGTGATATAGAGTTAAGAGAATCACCAATTCCTCTGTCAAGGTCTGATGTATATAAGCTTATTAATGGGTATCATAATGTGTTTAGGAAGGCAAATAAACAAAAAACACCAAGTGATAATCTTTGGAGGAAGAGGTCTATATTTTTTGAATTACCTTACTGGGAGCATAATGGGTGCCGACATAATCTTGATGTGATGCACATTGAGAAAAATGTATGTCATAGTATTCTAGGAACTTTGTTGGAGATTTTATGGAAGTCAAAAGATCATCTTAATCCAAGGTTTGATTTAAAATAAATGGGGATTAGAAAAGATTTACAGCCTATCAAAATAGATGACTCTCATGTGTCACTAGTCCAGACTTACTTTTTACATGATCCCCAAAGGAGAAAGATAACTTTTGTTCAGTTTTGAAGAATGTAAAACTACCACAAGGTTGTGCTTCAAATATTGCACAATGTGATGATGTTAATCAAATATTGAGTGTTTTTGTACATCATCTTGTTATCTTTCTTATTAAGATTAGCTGCTTATGATCATGCTTTCTGAATTTGTTCATAAAAAGAACTGAATCATTGTGTTGTTAGTTTTTAGACTATCTTATTTGACTTGATTAAATTGACGTCACAATAAAGTAGTTAGTATTTTATTTTTTACATATATCAACTTATTTGTGAGCATAGTAGTTTTACATCTCTAATAAACTGCTTGTTTCTTTCTTTCTTTTTTTTAGGACAGTAATGGTTAGGAGTGGACAAAAAGGTACTTGGTGAAGGATCTTGGATAGCCCATACATATTGGTTTTGTTTATTATTTATATTAATTCACTTATATTTCATATGGTGGAATGGTGGACGATATTGTAGATGGATATTTTAGCTAGCGATTTTTTGCTTTAGTACTTTAAATATGTTAAAAGATTGAATTTTACAAGTCCTTATGGACTATATATTATATATAAATTCCATTTTTATCATTAATTTATCTTTGATAATACGTTCGTAATTAAGACGTACATTAATATCTATATATTTCTTTTAATGCCAATATAGATGTTGGCTACATAATAAGAAGAGCTTGATTTTACGTTAAATAATATTAGTAATGAAAGAATAAATTGTTGCTTTATTATTACAAATTGTTGCCTAAAAAAATTCACGTTGTTACCTTATAAAGAGTTAAAAGTGTTGCAATATCTTTTAATATTGTTGCTATAGTTTAAAGCTAATTTGTTGCCATAGTTAAAACTTTAAGCAACATTTTTTATTTTGTTGCCTTATACTTATTGTAGCGCCACTTTTTGTAACGATATAAATTCTGTTTCCTAAAACACCTTTTGTTGTAGTGTTTGTGTAAATTTTTTTCATATAATTAAATAATTTCATGATACGATGTCCCGAGCAGATATATAGTATGGAGTTAATGCTTACTTGATATAAGCCTAATCATCTTAATTCTCTAACAATAGTAACTAACTTTTTAAATAATATTTGAACACTATTTACCAATCATCATTTCACTTTGACTAAGAAATTTTTAAATCAATACTAATTAAGATCAATGGAACATTCTCAATAATTACTTTAGCATGATAAACCTTATATTGATCACTCAATTAACTTCATACAATTTATACTATATCCAATAACTACTAATCAATTTACCTTTTAATATAATAAGTCTTAAGAAATATTAAAGTATAATAATCCCTATATGATATATCTTAAAAAATCTCAAATCAAATGATCACTTATCTTATTATCACAATGAGTATTTTTCATAAATACGTAAGTAATGTTTCACATGGGATTCTCATGCCATGTTAGTTTAGTGAACTTATTCTCTAATACTAATCTTAATATTTTATTAATGTTCAGTCTTAATAGAGTAACAATTAAGAATAATTTAGGAAAAAATGCATAAGTGTAATATGAATCTTGTAATAATGATCTCATTATAATTTCATTTGCATAATATATTTATTTCATGGACTTTGTCTTATAAGTTAGTTAATTAAACAAATATGCATAAAATAAAAATTTCTTTAATTAATAATGTTACGAGTATACAATAAATTCTTTGATTACAAGGCATACATCATCAATCTCTAATGTTTTAAAAATTGAACCAAAAGTTAAATCGGTAAGACAAGAGATTTAAGACTTAAAAAGTTTAACTGGTATTAGATTGTCATAAAATCGATTAAAGATTGAATAAAATTATAAATTTTGGAATAATATT
>JAOTAZ010000002.1:14112507-14132727 GCA_025629785.1 Erythroxylum oxycarpum | reverse complement strand
AGAATTACTTTTGAAAGGAAGTGTTTAGTAAATCTGAATTGAACAAGTATTTTTCAAAAGAAGGGTTTAACGAAAAAAACTACACAATTCAACCCCCCTTCTTGTGCATTTGATTATCATTTACTAACGTGTGATTCACTTCAACATGCATGTCCATCAAAAGATTTCTATAAAACACATGCATATCTTGTTCATGCCAAAACAAAAGCGTAAAACAAATAATGTTTTTTTTCTTAATTGAAGGACATGTACGTTCACTAAATGATTTTCAATCTGTCCATTAAAAAGATATCAATATGGATAAAACAAATGCACTATGTTCATGCGAAAACAAAAATGCACAACAAAACATGGCTTTTGCCTTTTTTTAATCGTTTGCAATCATTAAAACCAATATATAACATCATATTGAACAACATGCGCTCGAGATGTGGGCCCATAACCCAATATTAAAAAAAACTTTATCAAAGATAGTGCAATATTCCAACGTGATTCATATAATAATAATAATACCTCCAGCCATGTTGTTCAAGTAATGTTTGAGAAGAACTATATCAATGAAGAATCTCCTGAAGCCTTAAAACTTCAATAAAAATTCCCAATCACTTAAAATTCTAGTTTAGCTTATTGTATTTCTGTATAATACGTCTTGATGTAAAACATGCATTATATATATATATATATCACGTCTTTATTTTCTCTCTAACTCCTTCAACTATCATCCTTATCTGTTGCTATATGATATCAATTAAATCACTTAGGCCACTTAACAGAAAGATAAGATTAAACATAAACGGTTTACAGTTTAGAGAGCCATCATTGTTGAAAAGGAGTGGACAACCTATTTTTTAGAAGGTGCTTCTAACTCTGTTGATTTGTCTTGATAACAAAGTGCTTATCTAGCAATTACTGCCCCCATTTCTGCACTGCATATATATGATGGCCAATAACTCTCTTTCATTAGTGGATAATGCCATATGTCTGGGAGAAAGAGCTTTATTAATAAAGGAAATGGAATGCCCCCTTTGCACAAGAACTGCCCCTATACATACGCAGAAGCATCATCCTTAATGGTAAAAGTATCCTTAAAATCAAGTAATACTATCACAGATGAGTTAGACATGACTTGATTGTGGTGCTTAAAAGCCATCTCTACCTCTGAGTTCCAGCCAAATGCATCCTTTTTGAGAAGTTGAGTACGGGGTTTGGCAAACTTCCCATAATCTTATATAAACCTTCTATAATGGTCAGTTAGCCCCAAAAAACCTCTTAGTTGCTTTAATTTTGTTGGTTCTAGCCAATCTAGAATAGATTAAATTTTATTGGGGTACGTGGCAATTCTTTTTAGGGAGATAATATACCCCAAATACTTGATAGCTGCCCCGTCTGTGATAGTGTTTTATCCATACTTTGTTGCCCAACAGTTCTACTCCTCCCCCAATAGCTCCCCTCAGTATTACCCTTTTGTCTTACACTAAGAAATCAATAACATGATTGATGAAGTCAAAATGGATGCTCCCTAAAGATGTAAACCATTATACACCCACCACCACTTCACACCCCCTTAAAGGCATAAGGCACAAATCTAATGAGAAGGTAATGTGCTGCATCCTTCATTGAAAATTTTCCATCACTGAGTCATGTGCTATTATGCCCCCAATAGGTACCCTTACCATCATAGGTTTTTTCTTAGAGATTTTAGACCCTAACTTATGAGTGAATTCTATATCAATAAAATTTTGCGTATTGCCTATATTCAGTAGTATTTGTAGCCCTCTCGTCCCACAATGTCTAGTAACCTAATTGTTTGGTAGTTTGTTACCCTGATCAGTGCATAAACTGAAATATGAGCCAATTCATTTTCCAACTCTTTAGTCATTCTTTAACTTCTTCTTCCTCCACCAACTCTAGGTGATACAATTATGTTCACCTACGCTTGCATTTATAGCCAATCTCATATTTGTCTTCACATGAGTAGCACAACCCATGACCTTCTTCTCTAAAATTTTATAGGGGTTAATAACCTTCTCTAAGGGTTTGGTTTAAAGAGAGCTCCATTGTTCCTATTCTAGTTGTTCTAAGGCTTTTGTGTTTGGGTTCCAAGCCTAGAGAACTTTTTTTTAATGTTAGGCTTTTTGTTGGTGTTGCTTTAGGTAGGAAGAATGGGGCCCTTGTTGGTGAATTTCACCTGGCCTCATGAATCTTCGTTAGGTTATATGCTTGTTGAGTGATTTATGAATGACACATTCTTACTAAATATCTCACCTCCTCTGCTAACCCAATAATAAAACAACTGAGGGCATATTCCGGTGTCAAATTTAACGACAGTGTATCATATTCGTTTATACTCCCAATCTGTGTCAACTCCTTTAGCTCAAACATATGGTCATCATGTGTTTCACCAAAGTGAGCTATAATTGCCATTGCATACTCCTCCCAGGAAGGTATTACATTACCCCTTTTGTCCATAAAAGCTTTTGCCACTAGGGAGATGTGCTTTCTAAATGAATAGAAGCCAACGAAACCTTAGCGTGTTAACTGATACTATCAAGCAAGAAAAATTGCTCTATCATATAGAGAATGAAGACTTCAAAGTCTCACCCCCCAAATTTTGGAAAGTCATTATAGTCAACGGTGAAGAGTATTGGTGAAGGTTGCCAATAATTTCATAGTTCTTATTTCCATACCCCTGAATTCCAAATTTACCTACAATAGTAATTATCAATAGCAATAATAGTTTGGTCATCAATTACCACTATAAATGTTTTTCTCATTCCCTTGTACAAAGAGTCTCTATACAGTACACTAATGAAGCCACCTGACTCATGTCAGAAATGAAAATAAAATCTTAATAGAATTTATTACAACAAAAACATACCAGAATTTTGTTTTTATGGACTTGGGTCAGTCTTCCTCTTAATTTGGGCTGATTGGGACGGGTTCAGGAGAATTAAATTTGCATCACACAGTTGGATAAATGGACCTTTTCCTAAACATTTAACCTAAACCTGAGAACTAATGTGACGAGGCATTAATGTTGGTATTGAATTGGGACTGTGCGAGCCCCACAGGTGTAAATAACAATTTTAATTAAAATGCCTAGATGTATACCTCGGTTTAACCATCTCTTGACTAAACAGGTCTTGTTGTGGAAAGAAGCTAAGCCAAGAGCGTGAGTGTGTGAGTTGATGCATTTGTATATTTCTAGGAGGAGTTGTTACAATGCATAGTCTGAGTTTTGATTTGTCAAAGTTTTGTTACTAACTTACTAGTTACTACTCTCTATGTAATTTTTTTATTTAAAATAAGTGATTTTGACTTTAACATCACCAAACCAAATATTAATAAATGAGCCAGCTCAGGCTCAGTAGTCAGTACAGGTTTTCTTTTATTTGTTTATTTATTGAAAACATATATACATAATAATGAATTGAATTCGAGCCTTCTTCACGCCTTTGATTCTGACTCTCTCTTCCTCTCACTCTCACCAAAACGGTCGGACACACCTACGCTTTACCAACAGTTGGAAAAAACTAAGAAATACCCATTCAACTCAACTTCCTGTTTCCAAATCCCAATGGCACAAAAACTTCGTCAGTTTCGGTTTCAGTTTTGCTGCTAACACGGCAGCAACTCCAAGAAAACAGAAACCCACCATTGGAAAACCCAAAAGAGCAAGCGCAGAGCCAGAGCTATACTTAGCAGCCTAAAATGAAGGCAGCCCGGGAGGCGCTGTTGTTTTTCTTTGTGGGTTGTTGTTACCTGTTCGGAGTTGTTGAGTCAGATCTTGCTTCAGACAGGGCTGCGTTGATAAGGATACGCGGAGCAGTTGGTGGAAGATCCCTACTTTGGAATCTCTCCACGAGTCCCTGCTTGTGGGTTGGCGTCACTTGCGTCTCCAACAGAGTTATTGAGCTTCGCTTGCCTGGTATGGGGCTTTCTGGTCAGCTGCCTCCTGGTGCTCTTGGCAATCTTACTCAGCTCCTCACTCTGTCTCTTCGTTTCAACGCACTCAGAGGTTCCATTCCGCCTGACATCGCCAATCTTCGTTCTCTCCGCAATCTTTACTTGCAAGATAATATCTTTTCTGGAGAGATTCCTGGATACTTGTTCGGTTTGCGGGACTTGGTAAGGCTCAACCTTGCTTCCAACAACTTCTCTGGTTCCATCCCTCCCGGTTTTAATAACTTGACGCGGCTGAGGACTCTTTATTTGGACCGCAACCAGCTTACTGGTTCTATTCCTGACCTCAATTTACCTGCGCTTGACCAATTCAATGTTTCTTTCAACAATTTGAATGGTTCTATTCCATCCAGGCTATCCGACAAACCAACCATTGCCTTTGAAGGTAACTCCCTCTGTGGGAAACCCTTGGTATCTTGTGACAATAGCACTTCCAGTGGCAGTGGTAATAACAGTGACGATAACAAGTTGTCTGGTGGAGCAGTTGCTGGCATAGTCATTGGTTGTGTTACTGGGTTTTTGTTGCTTTTAATGATTTTGATCTTCTTATGTCAAAGAAAGAGAGGTGAGAAACAAGGTTCTAATAAGAATGTTGAGGGAGTGAAGAGGTATGAAGCTGACATCTCACGTCAGAAGCCTGTTGGTGACATTACTAGTGCAGGTAATGTAAGTTCAGGATCCACTGGGGCTGTAGCCAGGGTGGAGGCTAGGAGTGGCGGAGGAGGGTACAAGAGCCTGGTTTTCTTTGGAAACTCACCTAGGGCGTTTGATTTGGAGGATTTGTTGAGGGCTTCTGCTGAAGTTTTGGGGAAGGGGACTTTTGGGACAGCTTATAAGGCCACTTTAGACATGGGTTTGGTGGTGGCTGTCAAGAGATTGAAGGATGTCAGTGTTACGGAGAAGGAATTTCGTGAAAGGATTGAAACAGTTGGCAAAATCAATCATGAGAATTTGGTACCACTAAGGGCTTATTACTATAGTTCTGACGAAAAGCTTCTTGTTTATGATTACATGCCCATGGGAAGCTTATCTGCACTTTTGCACGGTGAGTACGTCTTGCTTTACTTAATGACATCTATTTTTCTTTATGATTGCTGTTCTTCGCTTTTGGTCATCTTGATAGATAGATTATTGTTATATACTAAATAGTTGTGTCAATTGGCTTACGTACTTGGACTACAAGTTCGTTTTAGTGGATTTGCATGTAGAAACTACTTCGGCTTTCTGTCAGTATTTGTTGAATGATGTACGTCATTCACTTACTCGGAGGTTGGAATTTCTCGAATTCTGAATAGAAACGGATATAGTTTCGGAATTCATGTATTTCTTCTGTGAACAAAGAAGTTGTGAAGTTGCAGTGCACATGCTGAGATGGCCAGAATATGCTGGAACTATTTACAATGTTGAGATCAAGTGTCGTAGCAGCAGAGAAGATCAAAAATCTTTCTAGCTCTTTTTATCATGTTAGTTTGTTTAACTGCAGGAAACAGAGTGGCTGGTATGACTCCCTTGAATTGGGATACCAGGTCTGTCATTGCCCTTGGTGCTGTCAGAGGAATTGAATACCTTCATTCTCAAGGCCCTGCATACTCTCATGGAAACATCAAGTCATCAAATATCCTGCTTACTAATTCCTTTGAAGCCTGTGTATCGGATTTTGGCCTTGCTCATCTCGCTGGTCCCACACCTACCCCCAACCGCATTGATGGTTATCGAGCTCCGGAGGTGACAGATGCTCGTAAAGTATCCCAAAAGGCTGATGTTTACAGTTTTGGTGTTCTACTTTTGGAATTGCTTACAGGAAAGGCTCCTACACATTCTGTCCTAAATGATGACGGGGTAGACCTTCCAAGATGGGTCCAGTCTGTGGTTAAGGAAGAGTGGAATTCTGAGGTGTTTGATCCTGAGCTTCTACGGTATCAGAATGTAGAGGAGGACATGGTTAAGCTTTTGCAGCTTGCAATTGATTGCACTGCACAATATCCTGATAATCGCCCATCAATGGCTGAGGTAAAAGGCCAACTTGAGGAGCTATGTCAATCAAGCTCGCAAGAGCATGATACCATTGTTGATGATCAGGCCTCCCAACACACTTATTCAGTTGATTCAGGTGCTCCCACATTTACATAAAAGGGCTATACAGAAATCAGCCACTTGTCATTGTTTCTTCTTGAATTGGTTGTTCATTCTTTCAGAACCACGTATTTCTTATTTCTCTTGTACCCTTATTCCTTGATGTTTTCGTTATTAAGAGAAAACTTCTCCTGTCTTCTTATTCCCTTTTTCTTTTTTGTTCCTTTTCCTTTTTCTACATTTAGCTGAAGCAATCTGCATTTGGTTATGTAACTTTATCTTGAATGCTGTATTGGGAAAGGGATGCCATTATTAATATCAATGATTGGCTATTTGAAGTGTGAAAATCTTGAAATATTGCTACAGTCATCAGTTAGCGTTGTGCTTTGTTTCATCAGAATTTGGATCATGATGGATGATAAGATTCTCTTTTATTTATTAGACTTGGCATAATTTCCATCGAGACATTTGGTCAATAAACAGTAAGTTTTCTTCTATTTGATTTCAAAGCATCTACTTGGACTTTTATTAGTGTCCAAGGGATGACTTGATCATGAGATGGTTTAGTTTTAATGCTGTGATACTCATAACGTGAGGAGCAGGTGCCATGTCGGCTTGAATAATTTATGTAAGGGTCTTGTCTAATTAAGGTTTAGACTATTATGAAATAGGACAGGGAAATCTTCGTTTGCTTCTTATTGTTATTGACCGAGACAGAATATTTATATTTATGGGAATTAACTCCTACCAAGGACTAATCTTCATAGTGAAACTTAGTTTGTATATCTTTACTAATTGAGACATGGGTCTATTACTTTTTGATTGATTCCATTCCAAGGCAAGATTTGAGCATAATAAAGAAAGGAGGAAAGAAGAAAACATATACTAAGAAAAGAAAAAGTTACTTATTCGATTTGTTCTTTATGAGCATTTTTCAATTTGAATTGTAACATGCATCAGTCACTTCTTTCACTTTCCCTTTAGAAGTTTTCAGAGCTTTATTCTTCTTTATATTGTGCTTTGCCATGGCCTGTTTTATGTTGGATGGACATAGATAGATGTATTATAATTGTGGTCTTGAGATGTTCTTGTAATAACCGTACTTTTTGCTTTGGTTAGAACTTTGGTTTGTTGAAACTGAGTTGTCTGAAGTAACCTACAAGCATCTTTGTCCCTATTGCTTCTTTCACAAATCCAATTTGTTAGAACTGAGCTGTATTGTTAGTTTCATTAATAGAGACAATAATGGTCTTGTGCAATCTCTTCATTTTCAAGTTTTGGTAAACATCTTTGATTCAGAGAAGATCACTAACTTAGTAAGGTACGATACTTGCAACAGAATTAGATTGTTAGGTAAAACATCTTGACCATTCAACCAAGAAAATAAAATCCTAGAGGATAGAAAAAGATACGGTGTAGAGGTCCAATGATACAAGAAAAAGCAAAAAAAGGATACCAGCTTAAGCAAGTTTTGGAAGATTCATCCTCTTCCCTGGAGATTGTAATGAGAAATGGAGAGAGAATTGCAAGAGAAAAAGGACACATCCATACCTACAACCACTGTATATAGAGATACAGGTAAAGCTGGTCATGGCTCTAGCTGCTGATTGATTGCAATTTTAATACGACAATGATTTGCATATGGACCTGTCTTAATACTATGCATTCAAACCAATTATGGAACCTTAAGAAGCACTCAATAATTGGGGTTCTTCCTGTGCATCTGACGGAAATGACATGGCGTTACTTACCATTTTGTACTTCTTTTCTTTAATTTTTTCCCTTTTGAAAAGATGATTCTTTTTTAACATATCTCCAAGACAAACGCTGAAATGGGTGACAAATCAAGCGAGTTCTAACCAACCATTTATAGGATAATACACACCAATACTGATAATTGTGAAATGGAAATGTGGGTTGGTGGCCGCCATGACTCTTTGGCAGCAAATTGGAAGGTTCGTCACAGTTGGTACTTGCTCTCTTAAAACATCGATGAGATCTCTAGTTGATCAATTTTCTGTGATTAAAATAATCTGATTGACAGGTCGTCAGGTTACATTCATGCTAGACATGTTTGTTTGCAACACACAAGTAGATAATTTTTAAGAGAGCCAAGAATTTGTGAAATCAGAAGATGGATTGAGAATTTAGATTCTCATGAGTTTTTGTGGCATTAAACAGCTCAAAACTCTTAATAGTTAAGAGGAACCGAAGACCTCTTTAAGATATTTTATACCTAAAACTCCAACAACTCCATATCTGCTCTTAGGGCTTGACGAGTCAAAACTTTGACAGTTAGAATCATATCTTTATTTTCCAAAAAGGATATAAATTGTGCTTATCTATTTATTTATGCATTTATGAGATTACACTTTTCTTTATGTATTTGTGGTAAATACTATGTCATGCCATTAAGGTAGGATCAATCAACCTTTTGATATTGTGCAATTATTATTACGATGGAATTTCAAATCCCTAATTGGTAGCTTAACTGGACAACTAACTTGACAAACTATAGAGCCTACAGTTGATGATTGACCTTAAGAACTATAAGTTGGTCCATCGAATATGTCAATATGTATCAACTAACATATTAGACTAGTGTTCGTCTAGTGAGGTTGCATACTTTTATTTTAACTTATTCTCTGAAGAATGCGAACCATTTCTTTTTTTTTAAAATCTATCAATTGAAATTCATTAGTACAAATTTAAGAAAAAAGTTGATTGGTATCTCACTTATGATTTACAACTCATAATTCTAATTATTATATTGAAGTATTGTTCAAATAATTATGAGTGCAAATGCATAACAAAGAAAGACAAAGTATAGCTCTATATTAATAGAAAGGAGCAATTTAGAGTGTATATCAAAACATTAGATTTTTGTAGAAAATAGAACCTGAACAGAGGAATAAGTATTACACACCTTTCACTTTACATTGCCACATAATATATAGACATTACATATTTATATTCTAGGAAATTACAGCTGTATATGATAAGGTCCTGATCTGATTTAGCTAATTATAGTTGTACATGATATGATCACGATTTGATTTAGCTAACTTATTGGAATCAAATATTCACCAAGAATATCTCTCAACACTCCTCCTCAAGCTGATCTAAAAATGTCTTGCATGCCCAGCTTGCCAACTAGATCATTAAACTGCTTCTTAAGTAACCCTTTTGTGAGAATATCAGCCGCTTGTTGAGAAGTAGGAACATATGGAATGCAGATGGTGCCATTTTTAGTTTTCTCCTTACTAAAGTGTTGTTAACTTCTATATGTTTTGTCTTGTAGCGTAGGACAAGATTATGTGCAATTGAAATTGCAGCTTTATTATCACAATATACCTTCATAGGAATAGAATTATGAACCTTAAGCTCCTCCAATACCCTTTTTACCTATAAAGCTTCACAAATTTCATGAGCTAGAGACCTAAACTTAGCTTCAACACTACTTCCTGCTATAACCGTTTGTTTCTTGCTTCGTCAAGTTACCAAATTCCCTCTAACAAATCTACAGTAACTTCAGATAGACCTTCTATTAATAGAGTTTCTTACCTAGCCAGCATCAGTGTATACTTTTACTTGGAGATTGTTCCTTTTTCGAAACATCAGGCCCTGTCCAGGAGTATCTTCTAGGTTTCTTAGGATCCTATACACTGCATTAAATTATTCTTGACCTGGTGAATGCATAAATTGACTTATTAAACTCACAACAAATGCTATGTTAGGTCTGATATGAGACAAATATATCAATCTTCTAACAAGTCTTTAAAATAAGTCTTTATCAACAACTTCTTCAGGTTTAGCAAGACTGAGTTTGACATTAGATTCAACTGGAGTATCTGTTGGCCTACAATCGAGTAGTCCAATCTCATTGAGAAGATCTAGAACATACTTCCTGTGATTCACAAAGATGCCTTCCTTTGATCTAGAAAATTCCATACATAGGAAGAATTTTAGAGGTCCTAGATCTTTAATTTCAAATTCTTGAGTCAGCTTCATCTTCAACATCTTAAGTTATTTAACATCATTTCCAGTGAGAATTATATCATCCACATATATAATAAGAATAGAGAGTTTACCTTCCTTAGATCTCTTGTAAAACATGGTGTGTTCTGCTTGACTTTGACAATAACCATAGCTTTTCACAGCCTTCCTAAATATGTCAAACCATGAACTTGGTGATTGCTTTAAGCCATATAAAGCTTTTCTTAGCTTGCATACCTTATTCTTCCAATAAGTCTCTTCAAATCCTAGAGGTAGGCTCATGAACACCTTCTCATCAAGGTCTCCATTTAAGAAGGCATTCTTGACATCAAGTTGATGCAATGCCCAGTCAAAATTCACACCCAAAGATAAGAGAATTTGTATAGTATTTACCTTGGCCACTGGAGCAAATATTTATTGATAGTCAATACCATATGTTTGAGTGAAGTCTTTAGTAACCAACCTCACCTTCAGTCTTTTTGCACTTCCATCAGCCAAAAATTTTACTGTGAACAACCATTTGCACCCTACTAGCTTTGTCCCCTTAAGTACTTCAATTGACTCCCAAGTTCCATTCTTTTCAAGGGCCCCTATATCCTCTATAACAATTGATTTCCAATCCTGATCAGCGAGTGCCTCCTGAATGTTTCTTGGTACAAATAGGTTAGTAATTTTAAAAACTTATGAATTGTGATTTTTTTTAGAATTTGCCACAGGAAATGTAATTTGACAAGGGATGATTAGTGTAAGATCCTTTTCCTTTCCTAAGATCTATAGGAAGACGGAAATCAACAAATAAATCATCATGAACATCAGTAACAACCGGGTCAGTAGGAAGAATGGATTGGTTAGGTTTAGAGACAACAAAAAGAAGGGTAACAAATGGGTTACCTGTGTTGGATATGTTTTTAGGTTCCATCTCCGAGGAGTTTGAGTGGCCTGACATTTGTATTGTTGGAGTTAATGGTTCTCTACAATTTTGTTGATTCTTCTCTTAGTATAAACGTGAAACTCTTTGGTCTGTTCTTTAGGAACTGACTGTAGCATTTCTCCCTGTCTTAGAATCAGTATTGCTTGGTAGATCATGATCCATAATTACAGTAGGTAAAAGTGTGAAATCCCTAAAATTCTGTTCTTAACCCTAACTCTTCCCTTGAAGGAAGAATTTTTTATTTTCGAAGAATGTAACATCCATTGAAACTACAATTTTCCTAGTCTGTGGATTATAGCACTTGTATCCTTTTTTAGAAGGAGCATAACCAACAAAGACACATGTTTTAGCCTTAAGATCAAGTTTTGATTGGACCTTAGATATAAACACAAAAATAGTATACCCAAAAACTTTTGGAGGTAGAGCATAAAACAACTGATT
This sequence comes from Erythroxylum oxycarpum, assembly GCA_025629785.1. NCBI lineage: Eukaryota > Viridiplantae > Streptophyta > Magnoliopsida > Malpighiales > Erythroxylaceae > Erythroxylum > Erythroxylum oxycarpum. The sequence goes on along the minus strand of JAOTAZ010000002.1, from coordinate 14,121,323 downwards.
GTTTGTAAATGATTTGTGAAACACATCAAGAGGAGAAACATAGTTTAAAACACTACTTGACATTCTGTTGATTAAGTAAGAAGCAGTTAACACTGCCTCACCACACAAGTATTTAAGAACATTCATTCAAAACATCAAGGCACAGGAAATTTCAAGTAAATGTTTTTTTTTCCTCTTAGCAATTCCATTTTGTTGAAGTGTGTCAACAAAAGTTGTTTGATGAACAATGCCTTTATCTTTCAAAAAAGTGCCAAGATTGGTTTTGAAATATTAAGTACCATTATCAGAACGAAATGTGCTAATTTTTGAGTGAAACTGTGTTTCAATCATGGTATAAAAAGTTTGAAATATTTGGGGAACTTCAGATTTTCTCTTAATAGGTACACCCAATAAAGTCTAATGTGATCATGTATAAAGGTCACAAACCATCTTTTACCAGAGATTGTTTTAACACACGAAAGCCCCCAATCTTCACTATAAATCAAATAAAAAGGTTTGGCAGGTTGATAAAAGTTTGAGGTATAAAAGTTTTATGGCTTTTTGATAAAATGCAATATTCACACTAAAGTTTTAAGCAATAAACACCTTTAAACAAATGGGGCATCATTTTATTGAGATACAAGAAGTTAGGATGGCCTAATCTATTATACCAAGGCAAAATTAGTTCTTTAATAAAGGGAGAACAAATACTTCTAAGGCATTGAGCTTCTTTATGCGTGGAGTCTTCCTCAACAAAGTAGTAGAGACATATATAAGTTTAGCACTACTAATTATCCTCCTCGTAGTCTGGTCCTGAAACACGCAATGAGAATCAAAGAAAGTGACAGTACAATTAGATTCTTGAGTAATTTTACTAACGGATAGATGATTGCACCTAAGTTTAGGCACATAAATAACTGATTAAGGCAAATATTAGGAGACAAGTGAATCAAACCTTTTCCAGGTATAGAAGAAAAAGACCCATTTGCTGTACGAATTTTTCCATGACCAGAACAGGGATTGTAAGTATGAAATAAATGAGAATGACTAGTCGTATGATCAGAAACTCCTGAATCAATGATCTAAGGAGTGGAATAGTATAAGAAAGAACACAATAGAGCTTAAGAAGAATTAAGATTACTACCTATTTGTGCAACAGAGGCATTAGGACACTTGTGGATTCAGATTTAGGTTTCAACAACTTTTGGATTTGATTAATTTGCTCTTGGCTAAATGGACACCTCATTAGCAACATGAGTTTTATAGAATTTACCCCCATGAGACCCCTTCCAATTGGCAGGCTTCTTATGGAGTTTTCGGCATGTTTCTTAGGTGTGTTTTGCCTTATTACAATAGTCACACCAGACCCATGCTTTCTCTTTAGGTTTCTTGCCATTGCTGCCAAAATTGTCTACTGCCAAGGCTTAAGTTTCAATACTAGGATTGGGAAGTCGTTTTCCAAGCATGACTTGACATTTACTTTCTTCACGTCTCACCTCAGTAAAGACTTCTCCAACAGGAGGGAGTGGTTGTCTCCTAATGATCGTGCCTCTCACCTCATCTACTCAACATTTAAACCGATTAGGAATGTAAAGATCCTATTATCCTTAACAGTTTTCCAATAATGATTGAAATCATCAGGAGATTTCTACTCATAAACATTAAACATATCTAGATCCTGCCATACATGCTTTAGGGAATTGAAGTACTTTGTAACATTATTCTCACCTTGACTGTTTTGACCCAATTTCAAATGTCAACTCATATACTTGTGACTGATTTCCTAAATCAGAGTATATTTGATGGACATTGTCCTATAACTCCTTGGCCATATAGTAAGCACATATAATTGGAGCTGATGTCTTCCTCCGTTAAGTTCACCAGCCATGTCATCACCATAGAGTTTTATACATTCTATATTGCATGTGCAGAATCATCTACAACAAGTTCTGTCTTGTCTCCATGTAGCCAATCTTACCTCTTCCACAAATGTACATTCATGCGAATTAAGACCAAGGACATTCGTACGGATTGAGACCAACGAAGAAAATTTTCTCTATTCAACTTCAACTGTATAGAAATAACCTGGATGGAGTGGGATGCAGAGGTAAGATTATGAGTAATAATAGGCTAAGTAGGGTGGTTGAAGGATTTTGTAATGTCAGACATAACTGTCTTAAAGGGGTGGCGGCTAAGTTTTATTCTTGTTAAGGGTGCCCTGACACCATATAGAAAATAGAACCTGAACAGGTATTACACGCCTTTCACTTTACATTTCTGCATAATATATAAACATTACAGATTTCTATCTAAGAAATTACAACTGTCCATGATAACGTCTGACTTGATTTAGATAATTACAGTTGTACATGATATGATCACAATGTGATCTAGCTAGCTTAATTGGAATCAAATATTCACCAAGAATATCTCTCGACAGATTTTCTATGTAATATTGGACTAGTGATAACTTAACATCCCTTCTTCTAATTATACTTTCTTAAATGAATCGCATGCTCCATTTCTTAAATAAGGAAGCACGCCAGAGATTAAGCACATAAATTCGCTAGATGAGGATATCAGGAGAAGGCCTAAACCACACGGGCTCAACTTGAATAATTCTTCATTACACTTTTGCCTCAAATCCTGTGTTCTTATCTGAAGTGATGGCTTAACATTTCAATGTTAAACGATTGCCGACATAGCTTACCTCAATTTGTCACGTAGTACTCAAATACTTGCAACAGACATCAAACCAGGGTTACCTTTATTGTTCCTGTACTGTACGAAGTACTTGGAACAGAGGTTGAATCAAACATGGCTGAACAAACTCACAAGAGAAACTATAGTACAAAATGTGGGTTTAAGATTTTTTTTTCCATCTATCCATCACAGAGAGAGCGCCAAATAGGATGAACCCTTCAATCATTTTGCTGTTCTTGAGTGCTTGATTAGCCAATCAATTACCACATCAATATTTATGGAGTCCTTACAGGAGATCATATAGCAGCAGACCTCTCTATCTGTGATTGATTCAAGACTCCTGCAACCATCAAACAAGAAAATGGTAACTTCTCCATTATATAACTGATTTGATACAATCTGCATACTACGAAATGGCTTGTAAAGTAAAATTCTCTGAAGTTTATCAAAACTTACAGCTGATCTACTAAAGCTTGCTTGGACAGAGCTTCAGATTTGTCAATCTTGTTCCCAAGAATAAGTAGAGGGATTCCATTTAAAGATGGCTTTGTCAGGAGGTCATGTAACTCACTTCGAGAAATAGGTATACTGTCTCTGTCAGCAGCATCAACTACATATCTGGTTTGTGATGATCATAGAGGCAACCAAAATATGTCAGCTCTTTGACAGCTTCCAAGAAGAATACAACATCAGAAAGGATCAACCCAAACTTGATTCAACAGAGAATAAGTTGGAATATTTCTGTCATTTTCAAATACTTACATTTGATTCTAAACCGAGTTCATTGCCCTATCCTCAGTTATTAAAGGGACAATGAAGTTCCTTATTTTTGTTTTGACTTTTCAGTAAGAAGAAAACTCCGAACATTATTTTTCATTTAACATCCAAGGATGTCAATCATGCATGGTTGAAATGTTTGTACTTGAAAAGTCGTAGTGTGTGAATATATGGATGCAAATAAGTGACATGCGATAATAGAGAAGGTTAGGATAATAGAGAAGTTACACAATTGCAGAGACCCCACGACAGTAACGTTCCCACATTGTACGAAACCTTCTTTGCCCTCCAAGATCCCAAAGTTTTATTGTCACGTTGCCTTTTGTAACTTTCCGCATATTAAATCCAACCTGCATCATGTTGTGAACTGTTCCTCACAAGATATCATTAAAATATCATCAACTCCTCAAAATTAGAACAAGGAAATGATACCTACAGTAGGTATCATGTCTTCACTGTATCCTCCAGTCTGGTTGGCACAAAAGGAGAAGAGTCAGGATCAAATGGTGTAAAATTGTCAGAAATTTTGGGCAAGATTTGCACTCACGGCAATAGCATTGACAAGAGATGTCTTTCCTGCATTCTGAAGCCCTACAAGGGATAGCTCCATTTCTTGCTTAAAGAATAAGCTGATATATGCACAAAATGCAATTAGCAAAAGGTTTAATAGACACAAAACCAGTGGACTCATTATCCTGATTGGCAATTGTACAGACATTATGACCAGCCTCTAGGATAAAAAACTAAAAAGCACTTATATTATTCAGAACACATCATTAGTAGAAAAACATAAATGAAGGCCTGGAAGCCAATACTTTACACGACCAAAGGCTAACCAATTGCAGTACATCTCCAACATGTTATCTCTTATTTCATAGGTGCCATATGATTCAACTAAGAGAAGTTTATGTCTAAATGAAAGAAACATGCAAGTTGTATTAACTACACAGACTCTAAGAAGTAGATAGTGGATGTATCTATATCCATTCAGAAAGTTTTGCAAACATAGGACTCAGCAGTAGATGGTTAATTTTAAGAAAGCAAATAGAACATGAAAGGAAATTATCATTTTCATTTTGTGCATGATTTTTCATCAAAGGCGTGCAGAAAATTAACAACGCTCGAGTCACAAAGAACTAATTTGTGAATGCCTGGTAATCTACATTGAACAACCTGTGTGGGTAAAGTAAAACCTTAATCTCACATAAAAATCACACAACAAGTAGTGCAAGCATTTTAAATTCTGCCAATTCTAAGGAGAAATTTGAACCGTAATATGAGAAACTGTAATCTTTCTAATCCACAATCTCTGTCCAATTAACTTCATTCCAGCTGATCTCCTACTTAAGTCTCAATTTCAGATTAACAAATTGTTGCAAAAAGGAAAGAAAAAATTATGCAAAGACAAATCATCCACTTCCCTATTTTTCTTCCAATACAAGTAAAGTTTGGCTAACCATAGTCCAACAAATGCAGTAAAAGCGGACGCATTTGGCAGGTTCTAAGGCAGACTTATGACAATTTCACTAAGTATGAGAAGCAATAATTCCATTCTCGAAAAGGCAATTCCCGATGAAAGCATGACCAGTACTGAGAACGCCTCCATTATTAATGATCACTCTTCCCCTTGACAAGCTATCTCCCCCTGTTGCTAAGTCCACTCTTGTTTTGATACAAAAGTTTAAAGCAATAAAGTTCAGAACTCCAAACGACAAGAATACCGACTTTGAATTTCAATAACGGTCTGCCAAAAAAAAAATTGTGTTCAAGGGCTGGGTTTCAAACGACTTTTTAGCATTCCTTTTGGATTCCAGAACTGGTGTTTTGTGAATTATTCACCACGAGCACGTAGGCATATATGTTTAACTTGCAATCAGATGTAAGTTTTATACCAAAAGTAAAAACAGAAAAAGAAAGGAAAACTTGGAAGAAAAACAAGAAAAAGGTCGTACACAACCCACATGAAGAGCTTTCTTAGAACATAAAACTCAAAGGTGCAAGAACCGATTTCTCCATAATTTTATTTAGTAACGAAAAGGAGGAAGCTTAAAAAGAAACTGAACAACCAAAGTTTTCTCTGTTAAGACGCGTGGGTCTGCAAGAGATTGGTAATCGAAACAAAATGAACAGAAGATATACAGTTTTTACACAGCCAAAGCTAATATGCTGTATCACCAAAATCAAATGAAAGAAAGAATCTTGTTTTTTTTCCTCACAAGGAGAAGTTGCACATCTCAAAATAAGCAGCAAAAAATTAACACATTCCATCAGTGAATCGATACCAAGCTCTTGTAATTGTTACCTTATAGACCAAGAGATGGGTTGGTTAAGGTCGTATCATCCAAACAAGAAACCAGGCAGAAACAGAAGCAAAGAAAACAGAGGAATTACCTCCGGAGCCAATTGAGAAGGGAATCCCAGAGACCCATTCGAAGAAGCCAATGTTTGTTGTTGTGAAAGTGAGTTATTATTGTGAGGAGATGCAACAAAATTGCGGAAAAGCAACTTGGTTTGCTATCGAAAGGAAACGTTTGCTTCACTGTGACTTGAGTTTCAAGGTGTGCTGCGGTCGCCGTTGCGTCAGTCCTTGGGTACGTTTGTCGTAGTCGTAACAATAATTAACATCGTGACAGTAAAAATTAATGTCTGTCGTAAGTTGGGGTTGCCTTGGTCTTTATGGATTGGGCCTCATAAACCTTTCTTATGGATTTCTTTGCAATATTTTCAACTTTTGATCAATTAACTTATAGGCCCATTTTCAGAATCTGACTTCAATTCAATCCGTGAATTACACAAGGGCTCTTTACTTTGTTTTTTTTATTTATTTATATTTTTATATTTTTGTAATTTGTTTTGCTTATTTTTGTATTTTTGGTCTATTAATATGTACATAATTTTGACTAATAATATTAATGCTAAAAATGAACCAGGGTTATAAAAAGAAGTCATTGCATGAGTCTAGGAGTGAATCAAGGTTCGATTGATTATTATGACTTACCATGTTCTTATAAGATTGATTGTCTACTAAGGACACCAATCTTGAACCTATGCATTTGAAATTGAATGTGAGCAAAGGCTTTACAAAATGACTGGTGAAGTGGGCAGCATGATACTTAACTTCTAGAGATGGTAAGTAAGCCAGTTAAGTTCTACAATTGTGGAGGCGATGGCATGACTGCAGTGGAAGAGTTCTAAATTAAATTCTGTTTCTTAAAGCTTTAAGAAATAAGAATGTTACTGAGAAATACAACATAAGTCATGGTAAAGGTGCAATTAGTCTTGTTCTCGGCCCAATTAGTGTTGATAAATGTGTGGAAACTCAAGGGAAAGTCCTTACAGATTAGTAATTAACCTATAGTCCATCATGTTGTAAGGTATGCAAAATACACTTTATAGCAGACCAATCTATCACCAGGGTGAGTGCATGAGTTGTGACAATTTGTTAAGTACAGATGTTGTGCCTAGATGAGTGAGAGAAAGACACTATAAATGTAATATCCTATTTTTCGATATATGCTTAAGGTTTAACCCTAAATTAAGTATTGCATATACATGCATAACCTTAGCATTCATACACGAATTTATATTTGAACACATTTCAAAGATCGCATATGCACTCAATTTACTTATTCCAAGGTATGAAAGAAGTTAAGTGAACATGATGTGAATTGTGATTTAGTATGTCTTGAATTTTGATATGTTTGGATTTCAATTAGTAAATTGGGATTAAATGTTATTGATTGAAAGATTAATGAATTAAATGTACATTTGGTTTTTAAAAAATGCCAAGTGGTAAGAAAAATTGACATATGAAAATTAGGATGATTAAGCCTAAAATTGTGTAACAAATGGCTTGGCAAGAATGTGACAAATGGCATAGTTAATAAGTTGACAAGTGGCCTAATGGAAGTGTTGCAATTGGTGGCATAAATGGAGGTCAAATGGGAGTCATGCATTGGAGATATGCGTCAACACATAAATGAGACACCTAGTAGCTTAGGTCTTACATTCTTGTAAGGAAGCTTCTGCAGCCCTCACTTTGTTCTCAATCTCTCCACCGAAATCATCCTTACCCACATTTTGAATTCTTGCATCAATCTTACATGTTATCACACGAAGTCCTTTGTCAAACTATTCATTAAGGGAGCTACTTTATATTATCCTTTATGTTGCTATCTCTATGGTGTGAAGATCATCTTAGCTCCACCTTGATCTTGAAGTTGGATTTGGTTGCTTGAAAGGGTTGATATAGTTGGATCTTTGGAGTTGTTCTCAGAAATTAAAAAGGTAAGGGAATACTTAACTTGGTATCATTTTAGAACATGTATTGTTTGATGTTTGAAGTGGATAAAATGTGTATTGAATTAATGAATAATTGAGGTTAGAAACTTGATACATGCTGGAAATATGTTGATTGAACTTAGAAGTTTTCTATGCTTGCTCTTGGTGGATGAAAATCCTGGAATATAGATTGATTCATGGATGAATTAGGTCTAGATTTGAAGTATAATGAAGGTGCATTTATGCCAAAAAAAGATGTTAATTAGGTGTGTTGGGACCCGTTTCTGGAACCCAACCTTCTTAACAAAACGGAATCACAAGTCAAAGATATCATCTCCGAAGCGAAATCAAATCGAATCGAAGGTCATAAAGCGGAAGTATCGAAACCATAAGCGATATCGAAGAATGATATTTACAACACGAAAGCAAATCGAATCTTAAAGCGAAAGAATCAAAAGCAATTCAAAACGAAGCAAACATCGGATCAAATCGAATCGAAACCAATTTCCGACATCCGAAACAAATATCTCAGAAAAGACTTTAGGAAGCGTCGCGTTGGAAACCCTAAGACTAACCCAATCCGAAAACCGGACTAAGTTTTTTTTCCTTCATTCTTATTCATCTTTATCGAATTCATCAATCAAAGTGACTTCAATATCCAATTGAAATCATTCACACTGAAACTCAAATTCACTTTATTCTTAAACATACTCATTTCGTCAATATCTAACATATCTCATAAATCATCAATATAATCAAAATTCCTAACTTTGCCATAACCCGATTTTATCAAAAATCGGGCAGCATAACGGTTGTATTTTATACAGCCCAAAAATTTGCAAATGATAAAACACACTTATAATACTGACAAACATAACTCAGAATCATCGGACCTCCCGTCCGGAATCCAAAACACCAGCAGAACACACATTTATACCTAACACTTCCATAATTCTCAATCCAATTCATAAACCAATCCGAACACAATCAAACACAATTCTAATCCTAGCACTTCAATAATCTCAAATCAATATCCATCATCATAATTCAATCCCATTCATAAATCTATAATTCAT
>JAOTAZ010000002.1:14007566-14017862 GCA_025629785.1 Erythroxylum oxycarpum | reverse complement strand
ATTATTATAAGTTTAAAACTTATAATAATAAATAATAATAAAATAATTAATAATTAATAAATGGCAGTTAGTTGATTCCCAAACTATTATATTGGAATGAAAGTTTGATACCCACCCCTATTGGAGGGTTTAGTGGATTCCCAAATATATTGGAATCAATCCATTACCTTGGGAATGAAACCCCCAAAACAAACATTATTTTTTACTATGATTCTATTCCTTCCTTCACTCAAATATAATCCAAGAGTCTCTTTCTTGATCATATAATGAATTAAGGCTCATAGTGTATGCTCACGTGCTTACGAATGTAACGAAGCTCTCTAAAATAATTTTCAAGATTCCTTTTTGTGCTAAATATTTTTTCTAAAAACTCATAAGTGATCTATTTATACTCAAAACTACTTCAAATGGTTGTTAAACGCACATAAAATAATTTCTAGCTTTTATAGGCTAGTCAATACTCTACCTTCAACGGGGGCACTGGTTAAGCTATCCTTTAGTGAAAAACTTGGCCCTAGGAATGGCAATTTAAGTAAGACCTAACTTGACTTGACTTGAAGTCAACATATTAGACTCGATTTGATTGGACTTCAAGTTGAGTTCTAGCTTAAAAGGCTCAATGACTTGAGCTCCACCATTAAAACAATATTATTTTGGTATAATTGATCCAAACGATACTATTTTTATTTGTAAGTACAAAAAATTAAAGACTAAAACATCGTTATTTTGGTACGACCTTAACCTACTTAGAATGGGATCGAGCTACTTAGAGGGGGGTCGAGTCAGCGTGAGCTTAGCTTGTTGCCATCCTTACCTAACCCCCATTTTGTTTAATAATGTAGCAGATGTACAGTGTTAGGTTGGTGAACAATCCAACCTATATACAATGCCAAATAGTAATTTTCAGGTTCTTTCAAGATTTAATATACAACTTCTTTGGAAAAAATTAAATTCAAAACTAATTTAAAAGCTTTCTAAATATTATTTTAAGATTAATACTAAGCTTAAGTCACACCTTTTTTCATAAATATAGGCATAAAAATGACAATAAGTTTGTGCCATACATTTTTACTGTAGCTGAGGCCTATGAAAATTTTTTCTTATTTTCCTTTAAAGTTATGCCCTATAAGTATAGTATATGAACAACACATTTGAATGCATATGACTTCTGTTTTTGCTAAAGAGTTGGATGATGATGCATGAACATGAAAGTTTTCATGTATAGTATTGACATTGAATGAAGAAGCACTTTCATATTTGTAAAAAGTTCTATGTCTATTCTTTGACCTCTTTTAAGTTCTAAGCATGTTATTAGAAATTTTACTGCCCTTGGTGAACGCAGACAAAGAATCTTCGAGATCGTTAATCTCTTTCTTTAATGCCTCATTCTCATGCAACAAATCATTCACTTCATCATTATCAACAACCACTCTTAGCATCTAACATATTATGCACTTCATATTTCAATTTTTCATTCTCATTTATGTATGTTTCTATAATTTTCTCCTTTTAAGCTTATTATTTATGGATATATAACAAGTTCTTTATAAGACAAATCATTATCATTATCATTAATATCTTTTAAACAAGAGGATACTTCACTATTTGTTAATAAAGCATATACTTACCACCTTAATTTCATATTCTTCACTCTCCTAATTGATTATATTGTCCAATTTGGCCTTTGATTCCTTCTTTATCTTATGATCCTCTTTCTCATTCTCCTCACTATTTCCTTTCTCAGTCACTCCATTTCTTGATTCAATAGTTAATCATTTATAAGTTAAAGTCTGTGATAAAAATCATAAGCTTTTTCATATATTTGGATACTATTTAATACATTCTATCAAATGAACTAAGAAGAATATGCATAGCCTAATTGTCTAAAGTATTAAATCTCTCATTATTGACATCCCACTCATTTTTATGTATTGGGTCCCTTAATTTAAAATCTTTGACCATAGAAAATAATCCATCCTATTTTTCAAACACATGTAATAATTTTTGTTAAAGAATAGAACAATAATAATATCTTGTCCCTCTATGTTTAAAAAACGATGAAAATTATGCAATAATTATCTTAAGTCAAATTTCATTAGAAATTCTTATACAATGAATGATATTTATCATACAATAAATTATCGATCCCTGAATGACATATGAAAGAGAGTTGAATTGTGTGTGAGTGAATTTTATTCCCTTTTAAAACTTAATGAACTAATTGCGTATACTAACATATATGGTTATGCAAAAAGAAAGACAATCATAAAACAATCATCACAATAATAAAAGAGTACAGGGGCGAGGGACATAAAATTGATGTATAAATAGTTTAACTAGACAATCAGTGGCCTATGTCTACTCTCTGTGCTCTATTTGAGAATTTACGACTATCTTCTTCACTAGGTGAGAAGAATCTTTTGTACATATGCCTTCCTAAAGGTGAGAAATACTTTTAAAAAGAAAAAATTTCAAGTAAGCAACCCTTACATATTTTTCTTTCTTATCCTGAAGAGGAACGATTTTACACATTTTATTTGCTATGGATGAATATAAGCCTTAAAAGTTCAATTACCCTTTTAATTGATATTTTAATTCGAGAATTTCGTTCTTAATCACATAATGCATAATAAGTTAAATGATGCTCTACCTTCTACTAGCCGACGTCCCTTTGATTAGGGCATCAACTAGTATATTCCTTAATTGGACACTTTACATCATTATAACAAGATTAAGTTCTATGTTTCAACTCTTAACTAAAATCTTAATTTGATTAAATAAAAAAGTTCGTTTGATTAGCGAACAATGTATTAATATTCAATGTTAGGTTAGTGAACAATTTAACATCGGTACAGCGTCAAATATGTCATATTCAAGTTCTTTCAAAGTTGCTAAAATATATAAATTAAGGTTTTTCAAAGATTTTAAATAGTATATGTGATGAAGTTTTTTACCCTCAACATTTAAACAGTTAATTATACACACAAAATGCAATATTTATACAACTTTGAGTCTTTAGAATATTAAAAGTGACCAAGATTAGTTAACAAGAAAGATTACAATGATTTATTATACATATAATTATGCGTGAAAACAAATCAATCCCATCAGCGATTGGCCCAACTCGATCGCTTGAGGTCTAGTTTTGATTAGCGTATAGCTTAACCGAAGGGAGTTTTACTTAGCATATAGATATACAATACGGATCGATTGTTGCTACATGAGGAATAAGCACCCGTACAAATGTCTCCTGGAGTACGTTTTCACGTGGGACTTTTCTACACGATACATTTTCGTTTTCCTATAGTTGTTATCTGCTAAACCGAATTGAACCAACTTAAGGGAATCTGGTGACCGAAAGGGAAATAAAATGATAAATAAGTACGCGACCTAATTTTAAATTTCCAACGTGCTCCGGTTGTTAGGATTTTTGATATTGAAGCCAGATTTCATCAATTAATTAGTAATGTTAAACAAAAGGATGAATGTAACCTTATTCCCCATTGCATCATTAAACTCATTGGTCCGAATGAAGTTTGGTGGGACCATGTTAATTCGATATTTGGGGGGTTCATATATACCAGCAGTCTCTTTCTAAGTGGATCCTAAGTCCTACCCAATCTGTCCTTAACACACACGCCTTACTTTGGTAATAATAATCAACAAAAACAATTAAACTAATTAAGCAGCCTGACATAGGCATTGAGGGTTGTCCTAAACAGTAACTATGATTATGACCATTAGCTTTTAAATTGTATATACGTTATCTTCCTAATTTATTAGGACTTAATCTAGTGGTGGCAGGGAGGGGGGTTATTGAGAAATACTAGGAAACTGTCGGTAATTGTAACTAAAACAAGAGAGTGTCGTATTATTACCTTGTGTAATGTGTCGGAAAGTCATGGATAGGCACGAAAGAGAACTGACTGCTTCCTCTTATTCTCTTCTTTCTTGAGAGGTAGACTGCTCGGTTTGTTTTATGTAACAGTGCCTCTTTTCTATCAGAGGCACATGAATTGGATACGCGTGTCGACGTTGGATTGGCTAAACACGAACCCACGTCACATTTTATTAACCTAAGCTTTTGGAAGTAGTAATATTCGACAAACATATGTTTTGGGTCGCTAATGGCCTAATTATAGGCATGGCGTGGCTATGCATGGAGCTAGTATATAGCTAGTAAACAATATGGAAGTATCTGTTTACTTTCGGATTCCTCTGGCATTGTAGCAGATATATTTTAATGAAGTTTGATGCTCTTATGCCTCAAGTATAAACTAATTAGTGCCCTTCGATGAAACAATCAGTAAGTCTGTTTAATTTTTGTATGGAACAATTTAATTTTGACTTTTGATTCAATAAAATAAGTTCTATATATGATTAATGTGTTTACAACTCAATTTACTCTTTACATTGCAATTTAGATGCATCCTATACTTTCCTTTATTCTTTTGTATGTATCGTCTTTCTTATATTAAATTTTAAATTATTAAATATATGATAAGGGATTAGAGAATTCTAGGGCTCATTGTTAAAAGAAAAAGGAGTTGATTGAACCTTAGTTCTCAGTCAATCTAATATTTCTTAGTTGAAAGACTTATCTTTATCAATCAATACTCACTAACCATCTAATATATAAATATTTGGCTTCGATGTTAGCATAACTATTTTTAATAAATGTATAATCCAAATGAAACATTACTACTTTAAAAATTAATATAGAACTGAAACTATCAAACAAGAAGTTAAACTAGTTAGGAGTCTAAAGTTTCATAACAACACTATCAATGCGCAAGGCAAACCCTAAAAGCTTCACGATGAAGTGTTCTAAGCTCCATTAGAATAAGGAAATAAAACAAAGCGAAAATAGTATATTTATATTTAAATGACTAAAATTGGTATGCAATTTTCAAATTATCAAACCGAAAAATTGGATTCAAAATCTTTACTAACTTATTGAGTAAAGTATTTGCTTTTAACGGATGATGAGAAATGGAGGAGAGGCACATGTGGAGGTTTCTCTAACGTATTAAACTGTGTGATTCCATGATTTTTGCCTGTAATAATCAACGAATAAATACGTACAATATTCTTTGAATGAAAGCTTACTGTAAAGTTGTGATAAAATCAAAACAAAAGATCACATATCCACGTCAATGCAACTTTATATCTACCACCACCCTTCAAAAGAGTCTTTAGTTGACAATATACGTTGGACCTTTATCTAAATCTCATAGCATTTTCAACCGGTCCCTTTGCACGGCTAAGAACAAGAACAAATAATTTCAAAATTATTTGCATTAAATGCTTTACTAAGATTGAGTTGCAAGGTATTGACATTTTCATTGGCACTTTGTTCAATACACAGTATATTATGATAAGAAATTTAAATTCAAGAAGCTAACTGACTTGATTTGTGTTAAATTCTACCAACTTATTTCTCCGGAGTGCTTCTAGATTTTAGTTTCACAAGTGGTGCATGCTATGGCCGTTTGTAGACTAGGGCTAGGCTTCTGATACATGATTCAAGTGCATGCCATAATGAAACTAATATCAATTCATCATCCCACTCTTAAAAGTAGCTCCCAGCACTGGAATTATAGAAAATACTATCGTGGACAGGAGGATGCTCCTCAAGAATAATAGAAAATACAATTATATGGTATCAACTTGCATAAAGGAAAGAATAATGGAGTTTTAAAATCCTTCAAAGGTAGATGTGACTTTTGATTTTTGTTTTGTGGGGAAGATTGAATATGTAAATAAAAACATTTGCACAATAAATACTAAGCTGCCATGGAATTATTTGCATGTGTCTTTCCCTGTGTACAGATGAATATAGGTGTCATGGATATATATGAAGGTTAATTAAGGGAAGTAGATAGCAGATAAGCTTCTGGACATGCACAGCAAAGTGATGAATCTTATGAACGAGAGTGTAAGAGCTGACCCCATGCAGTCTGTTTGAGTCATCTCCAAACGCTTTTTAGGAGTGGAGAGAAAGAGAGAATCTTTGGTGGGACTCATGAATAAAACATCTTTCCGGTTGTTTTGCTTTATGTCTTTTTGATCCTTGTTTCTATAGATATATTCTTATCTCAGTTCAGTTCATATTTCTGTTGACAGTACTTTGAATGAGTGTGTGAGCAGTTGTCTGTCGTTAGAAGTTGGGCAAAACAAACCAAGTACACTCGCCAGTTTAGAACCTGAGATTTGAAAGTGTTTATGTCAATACATCATGTCCCTTTTTATTTGGTTATTTTGTTAAATCACTCATCACTCATCACTCATCACTCATCACTCATCACTTCCATTTTTCTTTTCTGTTTTTTTTTATAAATTTTTGCATCCCATTCCCACCGCTGTCTCCTCCACTCTTCCCTTACTATTGCTTTCTCATAATTTAACACTCATACCCCCCAAATATCTCCCCTTTCTTTGTCTACCTTCCTCTCTGTCATCGTCTTTCTACAGTTACGTTGCAAAAACTAACAGAGCCACCATCCTGTTTTGTGTGTTAATCAAAAATACCAAGAAGAGCACTACTGAGGCAGACCTCTCAAAGTTTCTAAGCAGCTCTCTCTCTCTTTGTCCGCGTATCCACAACCTAGTCTGGTACTGACCACTTGCCACTTGCTGCGGAGGAGGGTACGAGCCTATATACTAAAACTTTCTGCTTTCACTTCTTCCTTTGGTCATTTTTCTGTTTGTGATTTCTTAAAGAGCAACCGACTGATCAATGGAGATTGGTGTTGTTATATCAATTGTGCTTTCCCTTTTTTGTCTCTCTGCATGTATGTTTGTGGATTTTACTGTGTGGGTTTCTTTTGGGTTGCTTTGGTATGTGCTGAAGGTCAAACTTACTCCAATTGACTTATGAATATGATTGTTGTCACCTGAACTGTGCGCTCGCTGATGTCTCCACATCACCTCGCTGATTTGCATATCTTTTATGTATTTCATCACGTGTTGGTCATACATACTAGATTAAGAGCTTCAAAAATAGGCAGAAAGCTGCTCTTTCCGTAGTTCTCTGTTCTAAGCCGCTTCCCTACTATTCTGTCTTTCCTTTTCAAAATTATGTATAAGTTGAGTTCTGAGTTAATCTTTGTTTTTTGGATCAAAGGACATTTTTTTGACTGAATTGAGTTGGTCAATTTTTACTGTAGTTTTTTTACTAAAAATTTGTATCAACTTCGAGTCTCAGCTTTTGGCCTTTAGGTACTTCTCGAAGGTATTATTTATGTATTTATTTATTTACCTTAGCATCCCAATCTTGCATAACTTTGAACGAGTGTAGGACTTGTCCTTTTTCCCCTTCTTTTCTAGATCCAGGACTAGGATACCTATGCTTGTTGTGTGTAAATTATATGGCTCCCTTTCTTTAACATTGCTTTGCCAATAACTGTCTCCTGCATAAAAGATTCTTGGGAAATACTTTTCTTCTAGTTCTGCATATCTTTTGATAAGAACTCTCTAACACAAAACATGAAACTCTAGCTCTTCATTGGATAACCAATTTTCTAAGCCAAGTTGATTTCAATTAGTTTCTGTTAGCAAAGTTTTGAGAACTGATGAATGATGTCCTGTACCAAAACCCAAGACATTAGATGAAAAAGATAAGTTCTTACACTAAGTGCCATTATCCTCTCTAAATTTTAAACGCTCTAGTCGTTAATTGTCAATACACGTTAAGAAAGGAAATTATTATGCACGTGAAAAAACATCTTGTTTCATTCTGAACCCACTGCTGCCAGAACTCTGCCCTCTGTTGCCTCATATCTTCCTCTTTTATCACCAGCAATCCCTATATTGAACTCATGCAGGGCTGAGGAGGAACACGGAGGCAAGTTTATAGTTTGAATGCCTTTTGTCTTTAGTTGAAATTTCAACATCTTAAAAGAATAGCTAAGCCTGAAACATTGTACTGTTAATGAGGTCCCTTAATTTGATCTGTCTTTATCTTCATAGTGGAATCGTGATTTTGGAAAATCCTTGATTATCAGCGATTCTGGAAAGAGTAAAACAGGCTTCTCAAATTCTATTGAGTAAATCTGCCCATTCCCTGTTTGATACTCCTTCATTCCTTGGTTTCAGGTTTTGAAATTATCATGCTCTACAATGGAAATAAAACGTGAATCGCCCCATGTTCTTTAGTCAGCGCACCTTTTTTCTGTGTATCATTCTCTACACTGTAGATTTCTTAGTATCTTTTGTTTATTTTGTCTTTTCACAGAGGTATTGTTAGTTGAAGTAAAATCGATTATAAAGTACTAAACTTAACATGCAAAATTAACAGGTAAGGATCAAGTAGTTTCACAGATGGTGGTTTAGACTGATCTCAATCTTGGTATTTCTATGCAAGCTACTGAAGTGAATATGAAACTGAACATTGATCTCAAAGTTGAGGCTTCCTCGGAAAATGATTCAGAAGTGAGCAGTCAAGTTGCTTCAAACTTATCCATCCTAGAAGCACCAGTAGGTCATTCCAATGACAGTCTGATAAACTCCTCCCTTATGAAAGACGTCATAGTAACTCAGTCTGGTTCTCAACCAGTTTCTTTGGACTTAACACTTAGCTACTATAATGATGAGATAGGGGGAAGGGATTCCGTAGGCTTCTCAATGTCAAGCACAAGCGAAAGTAGCAATGAACCACCACTGCATACTACTGCAGCGGCAACAACGCGGGTATTTTCTTGCAATTACTGTCAGCGAAAGTTCTTCAGCTCACAGGCACTTGGTGGTCACCAAAATGCGCATAAAAGAGAGAGGACATTGGCAAAGCGAGCAATGAGAATGAGCATCTTTTCAGAAAGGTATGCTAGTCTTGCTTCTTTGCCTCTGCATGGACCTGCGTTTAGGTCCCTAGGAATCAAAGCACATTCTTCAGTGCACAACAGCTTCATGCCACCAGATAATAGAAGCCGTGCAAGGTTTGATCATGGTTCTCTGGGCCTGCCAGTCTTCGTGGAGGATGATGAGGCAGAACTTCTGTGGCCAGGTAGTTTCCGTCAGGTAGCTGATGCTGATGATAGTGCTCCAAGTTTTGTGCTCACAACCAGTTCAAACATAAATTTATCGGCTGAAACTCCTCCAGTGGACTTGGAAAATTCTGCACCGGATCTCACACTGAAGCTTTGAGTCTGTCAGAACTGTCTTCAATGTCTATGCTCCAATATTCACCTTTGTATAGCAGGATGTGCGGGGGCAATCAAATAATACATACCTTCTATTTTGATCTTTACTTCAGTGTTGTAATTTTGTATGTTAAGAGTAAAAGATCATTTTGGAGATTATGTGCTTGTATTGATCTGAATTAGTTCCTTGTTTTATTGTTATCATTCCAAATTGTTCACTTGAATGAGGCTTGGGGATTTAATTTGTTATGGAAGCTCACTGCTCTTTTGCTTGTACTTGAATATTTTACAAGATCACAGAATGTTACTACTACTAGACCATATGACGACTGCACGATCTATTTGAGAGCTGAGTCATTCTTCAAGCCGTCAAAAGCCCTTCGATCACGTGACAGTGACAAAGTCGCAAACAATGAAGCGAGTGAAGCTCGCTGATGGTTGGACATTCTTTTGGAGTGAAAACTAAAGACACCAAGCCAAGCGGCGTTACTTAGGTTGAAGAGGACCAATTATTAAAACAACGTAATAACTAGGGTGGATAAAAAAAATCCAAGTTCGGTCTAGCACAACTCGAAGTGAATAAATAAAACTCGATTTTTTTTTTGTTTGATTACAAAGGAAAAACACACAAAGACAAACTAGGAAACGAAAGTCCAGCAATATCCTCAATTAGGATATGAAGACAGCCCAACGGAGGGGTTTGAAAAGCAGTGTAACCAATCCCGAAAGAATAGTTTGGCTGCACATAATGCGAGACTGCCCCAGAGTGTGCAGTCTGTCTGTGGCTAACCTTCCCTCTGCACACCGTCACTTCAAAATTTTTTACTCTAAATGCCCATGACTGGATACACACGAATCTTCAACGGCACAGACTGGTCTGCCAGCTCGATTGGTCTATTATCCTCGGCACCGTTTGTTGGTTCTTGTGGTCCTAGAGGAATAGGGCATTCTCTTACATCCAAGCATCCTGGCAGAAAGTATACTAGCCTATGTTTGTAAGTGGGAGATGACAATTTTACCCGAACATGATGGGTACTCGATAAAATTACCCGAAGAGAGGCGAATATGGGGGACAAATTTTTACCCGTGGGGCGAGTATGAGGGGTATATGAAAATACCCGTCGGGTAACGGGGCGGGTATGGGGATACCACCTCC
>JAOTAZ010000002.1:13960893-13971709 GCA_025629785.1 Erythroxylum oxycarpum | reverse complement strand
CGATTTCGGACTCCCATAAGTTCACGGCTACACTGGACCGCTATGCGGGAAAGTGTAGTACGTTCTGTTCACGGCTGTACAGGACTGCTATTCGGGAATGTGCAGTACGTTCTGTTTTGGACCGACCCAAACCGTTTTGATGTGTTATGTGATTTTGATTTTTTTTTATATTTGTGATGCATTTATAATGTGATGCATTCATGTTTTTGAAATTGTTTATGATATGTGAAAACTTTGGGAATTTTGAGAAATAAGAAAAGGAGTTTTCAACCATAAAATATTAGGAAATTGATTATGATTGATTTTGAAAATGCTTTTGCTTATTGTTCACTTTATAAACATGTTATCCGCGAGCTGTCTAGCTCACCCCCTTTCATCCCCATCTCCAGGTATCGAGGAGGAGATCGAATGAAAGAAAGTCGACGCATTTGTTCAATTTTGCTTATCTTATGTTTTATGTATTTTGGATTTTGGTATTGGTTTTGTATATTGCTTGGAATGCTATTAAAGTTTGTAGTACATTTATTTTGGAATGTAAGTGACTTCTGGGCTTGTGTATGAAATTGAGATATAAATTTGTGTATGGTTATGATATATGAATGGGGTTTGATTAAATTATGGATTTGTATTTGGAATAGAATAGAATAGTGAATTATGGTTTTGTATATATATTGTATATTGATTTTGTTTTTTATTTCGGACGGGAGGTCCGATGATGTTGATGATTGAAATTTATGAAGTGCTATGTAGATGATGGTGATTGAATGTGTTTGTTTATGATAAGAATTTCGGTCCGATGAATTGTGTGGATATTGGTTTGATTATAGAAGTGTGTTTAAATTGATTTGCAGGTTTTCAGGATTTTTTAGAATATAGCCATTATGTTGCCCAATTTTGTTAAATTGGGTATGGCTTGGTTGTGAATAAGATTTGTATGATTGTTTTAATGGCAAAGGAAAATTAGAATAAGAGTTTTAAAGATGAGATTAAGATATACATGATCAAGAGAAATCTAGTAATTTGAGATTATGGAAAATTATGGCAAAGGATAGTGAGATTAGATTGGTTGAATTTCCAAATGGGAAATTATATTGTTTTGATTTGTATAAAATTGAATAAAGATGAAAGGAATGAATAATATGAAAAAGAAAGAAAAAAATTTATACCGGATTTTGAATTGGTTTAGTCTTAGGGTTTCCAACGCGACCCTTTTGTTTTGTCAAAAAAGTTTAAGTTCTCGGATGTCGAAAATTTGTTTCGGTTCAAAATTTGAACCTGTTTGTTTGCTTCGTTTTCGATTTGCTTTCAATTAGTTTCACTTCGAAATCCGTTCCTTCGATTTCCGCTTTCGACTTTGTTTTTGTTTCCATTTTTTGGTTTTCCGGTTGGGGTCAGGTTTCGAGATCGGGTTCCAACACAGATGGTATCAGAGCCCAGTAATAGGATCTTAAATGGACGCTTATGTTTGTAAAGTGTTTGAATGGATAAAATTGAGTTAGTGAGAATGTGATTTTGATTTTCATGAATTAATGGAAGAATCAAGATGATTGGTGATATGTGCTTAACTGTTGATATTTTTAATTATTTGCACTTAGCTAATATTGGTACAAAAATGCTTAAGATACTTACTTTAATTCATATTTAATTTTAGGTACAATTCGGGAGCTAAGAAATTAAAATGAGTTAAAAATATCTCATTTGGGACTTTTTTTGAAGATTGGTTCTCATTTGTTTTTATAAAGCGAGCAAAGAAAATTAAAAGATGAAAATTGGAGGACGCAGCGTTTCACAGCACAAGACAAGCAGGTTGGAGCATGTTTTAATTGTCAAATGAGCTACAGGGATTTAGGGAGCAAGACAATTAAATCAACACATGCATACGAAGAGAATGGGAGCTACAGTAGTTTAATTAACTAGGAGAAGCGTGCACGTGTGAAGCATAGAGAGGAGTCACGTAATTGGCGCAAAGTGAGGAGCAAATTAAAAATCAAGCAAGCAGAAAATGGGCAGCTGGGGAGAACGTATCTGCGCTACGAACAAAATCAAAGGAGCTACAGGAGGCATCCACGCTGGAGGCATGACAAGCACACTATCGACAAAGCTACAAAAGAGAGAATTAGACATAAATTAGCAACAATAAGTAAGGGAGTAGCGTTGTTTAAAGCAGCAAATTAAAGGAGCAAAAGATCAAATCAGCTGGGAAGGCAACACGCAGACGGCAACATGATTAAAAATGAGCTGGATACACATTAAATGAGAGGGCTGAGATGCAGAAACGCTAGCGTATAAGGGAATTTAAATAAGGGACCCAGTAGAAAATTCAATTAGCTAGTGGCAAAGGCGTGGAAAGCAGCCGAAAGGATTGTCAGCCAAGGTCAATTGCGCCAGCGTCGTTTTTTTTGAAGAAGCAGCAGAAGAATCGCACAAAGTGAAATAAAATAGTGAGGATTGCGGCGCTACAAGAAAATAACAAAAGAAAACACAAAAAACACGGATAAACAAGGAAGATATCACGCAACTGGGAGGCGCAAAATCAGAGGAAAATGAGCACAGAGACCAGCACAAGGCGCAAAATAATAAATAAACACCAGGAGATGTGCGGCGCTTAAGCAACCAGTGGAGAGCTGCGGCTGGCGGCTGGAGGTAGAGACACTGCATAGTAGATAGGAAGCCACAAGAATTAAAACAGCAGGCAGGGCGATGGCTTGAAGCTGGGCTGCTTGGCTTGCTGGCTGAGGCACAGGACGAGAAGCTGCAGTAGACGCGAGACTGGAGAGCCGAGAGCAGATGAGGTTTTAAAAGAGGGTTGGCAAACTTAATTCGTCTTGTCAATGAATAGTGCCGCCACAGAACCAAACAATAAACGCCAGAGACAAAGTTACAGGAGGTGCAGAATAAATCAAGTGAAATTGCGCAAAGAAGAAAGTTTTGGCGAGGAGAGGAGAAATCAAGGGTTTTCGGTGGGAAATTAACAAAATGGGTTGAAGCAACATTTTTGGGGAAAGACTCTTAATGGACTAAACATCCCGATACCGGTTCGGAGGTAACATCAATGCCGACGACTTGGGTTAAGTATCATTTTAATTATTTTGTTGTTTTTTTCTCTCATTAGAAATTGATTGTGTTATCCTGTTTTAACTGATTTGGATTTTGTGTATAAATAATCAGATTTTTATTATTATTCGGTTATTTGTGTATGAACCTATTGGGTATTGTGATTGATGATTTTAATGCGTTCATTGAATTGTTAATTTCAATCTCATTGCTAGAATTTTTATATAGTCCGTAATTGTTATGTTGAAATTTATGTGTACCGACTAATGATTCGTAATCATTAGGGATAACATGACCTAGGTTAAATGACGCATCGTATGTGGTTATTGACTTGATTAATTGGTTTTCCTAATTCGTAATGCTACTACCTAATTAAAGCTAGAGATCGTATCTTAAGTTGTTATGTGGTTAGGTTCAATTAATGATCGTATATTGATTAGACACTACCTAAGGGAAAATTCGTGTTAATTTTTAACCCATGATTAATAGTTTCTAGGAGAGGTTAAAGAACATCAAATTAATAAAATATGCTTAGTCAAGGTATAGGCCGAGATTGAACCAAAGAACCGAGTCCCTACCAAATTCTCCGTTTTTATTATTTTATTGCATGTTTCTTTAATTTGTTTTTATTAGTTAGTTTTATTTTATTTTATTTTCTTCTTTAAAAATCCAAAGCCCCCCCTTTATTGTAAACACCGGTTATTTTATTTCAAAAGCTTCGTACACACTCTCTGTGAGATCGACCTAGACTCGCCACTGCTATATTAGTAGTCTAGTTAATTTATTTTGAATATTACAACGCGCGATCAACTACTTTTAACTTTCCACAAAAAGTTTTTAAGCAATTTCTCCGATTCCTTAAGGACTTCATAGTTATAGGTTGCATTATGTTTTAGTGGGTAATTTAGTGTGTTTTTAGTTTTTAATTATATGATTTGTGCTTGTTTAGGTTTAGAATTATGTTAGTATGATTATAAGTTTGTGTTTTTGGAGTGTTATATGGTTCAGAGCATGTCATTGGGCTTTAATTTTGCATGTTTGAGGTGTTTTGGTAAGTTTGTTAGTGTTTGAGACAAGGTAAAGAAGATTAGAGAAGATTTGGAGAAAGCACAAAGGAGGAGCCAAGGATATGATCGTGACATACCAGTCATGATTGTGATGGAAGCAACCAGCACAGGCCACGATCGTGACTCATTAGCCATGATCGTGTGATTCTCACCTTAGTCGTAAAGCCTTTGGAAGTTGAATCAAAAATAATCCAAGGATTGCACTATAAGATGCAACCTCGGGTCATTCTCTTAATCGGAACCTAAAATGAATGGACCTAGGTTAACCTATATGCCATGCCATGCAAGCTAATTGGGAAAAATGGGGGGTTTTGATTGTTGAAATCATTAGTTGAACTAAATTGAATTGTAAAATGCTTGTAAAATATTTTTTGGATTTTTGGAATATAGAAAACGGAAAGATGAAAAAAAAGTTATTAAACAGTGATAGAATCCATTTGAAAGTGAGCTTTGGCTATTATAGTTCAAATTTGATTTTAATGGGAGTAGAAATTATTAAGCTTCAAAATGGTAAACCTTAAAAAACTCTTTAAGTCCAGGATCTTAATCAATGGGACTCCATTTCTTAAGATCTTGTTAAGTGCTCTTAGTATGTGTAGTACGCTCAGCTAATGTAATGGTTCAAATGAAATCCATAATCAACTCAATATCAAACATAACCATGCAAGATAGGAGAGAATCAAGAAGATTACAAATAGACATATATGAGACTTCATATATTTAAGCTCAAAGTTCTACATAAACCAATCCAAACTACACAAAATGAATATCCAACATTTGATTAAAACTATAATCAAGTAGCTCAACTACAAATTATAAATCCTAGACTTAGGAATTTATAAATTCATAGCTGAACCATAGATTGAAGTACTCCCCTTTTAAGCTTATTGAACTCCAGCCATTGCTACATCTTCAAGAGAAAAAGAAACGCCTAGCCACGCATTGCACTCGAAAGCATCACAATTGGGAAAAAAATCTGAGCTACCCATGGTGGAGGATTGACAGTAGAAAAATGGGAAATGGAGGAAAAATGAGAGAAAGATGATAGGTCATGAAGTGGAGGTCGTCTCCTAGTCTATTTTCTCACTTATCCCGAAATAGGGTTGTCTAAATGGGTATTCAGGCTGTTTTCACGAATGGGTAAGTGAAATTTTCAAAAAAAGTTCGGGTTTGGGTTGCTGTTCGAAGGTTTCACCACAGCGAAAGAATGACTTCGCCTTGGTGAACTTTTCTCGAAAGTTCTTTAATAATCTTCCCTAGTTTCGTCACGACGAAATTTTCCCAAGAGATCTTCTTGCTTGATCTTGTGACTTGCAATTTCTTGTTCTTCACTCTTGGCTCTACTTTTTGAGTTTCCTATAATGAAAAGCAATAGTTTGCAATATCAATCGTCCTAGAAACCAAGTGAGTGCAATTACTAACTAATTATGACAAATTTACCCTCAAACTACATTAATTCAAAACAAGCACTCTTAAGCTAAATTAAGCACAATATCCAACAAAAAGAGCCGAAAAGTATATCAAAAGCTATGAAAATATCACTAAATAATATAGAAAACTTGGGTTCCATTAGAGTGTTTTCGTTTTCCTGGAGTTGGTTTTTTAGATTTAGCAAAATGACATTTGATGAAGTAGCTATAAGGTTTCACCATGCGGGATGTTTTGTTAATGTGAGTGATAATGTTACGTATGAGGGTGGTTTTGTGGATTAAATTGAATTTGATCTTGACTTACTAAGCTATTTTGAACTAGTTGATGTATGTAAGAGAAGTGGGTATAACAATGTGAAAAAGATATTTTTATCTTATGCCTAGTTTTGAACTATGTAATGGTTTAAGAGTTGTACTAGATATGCTAGTGTGTTAGATATGGTTAGTCAGATGAAGGGTACGGGTGGTATTGATATTTATATTGAACATGGTGTGGATGAAGATAATGGACCACATGAAGGTGATGAAGATGAGGTAGTTTTGTCTAAATATTATGACTGTAGCACCCCACTCCTGCAAGACACATACCCGACATCCTAAGTGATATCCGAGTTTGTGCCCCGCGAGGGTGACATGTTAAAGCACTTAATCATTCAAAAGTTGGTATAAATTTTTTTTGAAACCACAAACATAAAGTGCAGAAATCAATAACCAATTTGAGCCCACTTTCATTCATAAACATTTTTTTCAACACAATACAATCAATAGAATTTCAATAGTCAATTAGGGCCCATTACAAATACAAAACACTTTTTTTTTGGTGAAAAAGGGAAAACCAAAAGGAATTAACGGCGTAAGACGACTAAAGATAAAGCATCATGAGCCAGGAGCGGACGGACCCCAGGAGGAGGCATGACCCAAACCTTCCACCGTTGGCGATGAGAGGCGCCCATTCGAGCTAGAAAGTCAGCACAGTGATTGCCCTCGCGATAAACATAAACAAGAGAACAATCCCACTCGCGCTGCACCAGACTCCTGATTACCTCAAGAACATGCAAAAGCGGATGACAACGATCCGCAGCTCCCATGACCAAGGCGATAGCTTCTTAGGAGTCTGATTCCAAAACCACGTGCCTAAAACCACGCTGCCACGCCAGATCTAACCCATGCTGAATCGCAAGAAGCTCCGCAAGCAAGATAGTAGTAAATCCAATGAAACCAGAGAAGCCACCAAGCCATGATCCCGTCGCATCACGGATAAGCCCACTAAAGCCTGCAGTGCCTGGATTACCAGCCGAACTCCCATCCACATTGATCTTAACAGAACCATAGGTTGGAGCCTGCCAAGCGACCCACCGGGGAAACTGAAGTGAATCGTGCGACAGGAAAGCGTTGCGGCACTGAACAAGCATGCGTGTGACCCACTGAGTTTGGCCCACCAGCGGAATGGGCTCGCGCTGAATGACCGCTTTATTGCGGGAACACCAGATGATCCAGGCGACAACCGTGAATTTGAGAGTGTGATGGTGGGGTCGAGATGGGTCGAGGACGTGCGAGAACAACCAAACATCTAGCGAAAGGCTGAAGAAAGAGTCATCAAGCTGCCGGAAGGTAGCTAGCCACAGTGCCTTGGCCCAGGCGCAATCCCTCAGGGTATGGGAGTGTGTTTCCCACATTTGGCCGCAGCGTTGGCATAGCGGGGAGGACTCCATTCCCCTATGATAGCGCAATTTGTTCGTAGGAAGGCGATGCCAGCGGATCTGCCAAATGAAGAATCTAAACTTTTGCGGGAGCTTAAGCCGCCAGATCCTGGACCAATGCTTGTGAGGGTCGGGAGGATAAGGCAGGCGAGTAAGAAATTCATAGCCTGACCGCACTGTGTAGTGGCCAGAAGGCGACTCCCCCCAGATGAGTGTATCCGTGTCCGAGCGAGATCGAGAGAGGGGAACGGCGAGGATAGCGTGCTGCACCTCGGTTCAGAGGGGCGTATGAAGACAAGAAAGGTCCCACTGACGCTGGTCAGTCATAATGTCCCCTACAGAGAGGTGGAGATCGTGGCTGGCAACCTGAGAAACCTGATTGTGAAGGGCATAATCGCCGACCCACCAACGATCATTCCAGAGTGAGACGGTGGCCCCGGTCTCGATTCACCAGAGGAAACCATCCCTCAAGAAGGGAGCAACCCGGCAGATAGCTTTCCATCCTTGCGAGGCAGAAGGGGGGACGGAGCAATCGAGCACCGAATCAGCCCGAAGGTACTTACTACGGAGCACCGCCGTCCAAAGCTTACTTTCGGGCTGGGAGAGATCCCAAAGAAGTTTGTGTAGCATGGCGATGTTATTGTCTCGGGCCATCCGGAGGCCAAGACTGCCCAAAGCTTTAGGACTACAGAGGGCTTCCCAGTGCAATAGATGAATCCCCTTACCTGCCTGAGAATGCCAGATAAAGTCACGACAGCACCGATCCAGATAATCATAGACGCCTACTGGGAACCAGCTCGTTTGCGTGGAGTAAAACGGAATAGTGGCCAAAGCAGATTGCGACAGAGTCAGACGGCCAGCTTTGGTCAGGAGTTTGACCTTCCACCCTTGCAGCCGACTGCTAACCTTATCGACAACAGTCATGAAATTTCCCTTGCGATTAGTCCCAGTGATGGGGACCCCAAGATATCGGCCCAGATCCATCGTGAAGTTCAGATGAAAGAGGGACCAAAGACGATCCCTGTGCCGACGAGAAACGTGGGGCGATAAGAACGTGTGAGACTTTTGGTCATTGATTAGCATGCCAAAGCAGGAATAAAATTGGTGCAACGTGCGAAGGACCATCCTGCAGCCGGGAATGGTGGCCTGCGAAAATAAAAGCACGTCATCAGCAAAGAGGAGATGAGAGATAGGAGGCCCATTACCTGAAACTTTGACGGCTTGCCACTGGTGGTCAAGGACTCGACTGGAGATGAGCATGGAAAGCTTCTCCATGCATAAAACGAAGAGATAGGGGGATAAAGGGTCATTTTGCGTAAACCTCGCAAAGGCGCAAAGGCGGGAAGACGAGACCCATTCCATAAAATGCTGAGCCGGGCTGAGGAGACACAAGACATGGTGAGGGAAATAAAAGCCGAAGGAAAACCAAAGTCCAACAGAGTCTGCCTCAGGAAACGCCAGTTGACACGATCGTAGGCTTTGTCAAGGTCGATTTTCATAGCCAAGGACCCTTCCCGTTTCTTAGTCTTCCGAATAGAATGGAACGGTTCTTTGGCCAGGAGGATATGTTCTGAAGCCGTCCGGCCAGGGACGAACGCTCCCTGCATGGGAAGAATGAGGTCCCGAAGGATAGGGCGTAGCCGTTGGACCATGACCTTGGAGAGAATCTTGTAGCTGACGTTGCACAGGTTGATAGGGCGAAATTGCGCCATCGTGGTAGGTTGGTCCGCCTTGGGGATTAACGTGATCAGCGTGTCATTGACGTCTGGAGGGCAAAGACTAGAAGTGAAAGCCTCCTGCACTATATGGTACACACTCTCGCTGACAAGTTGCCAATACTTTTTGTAAAAAACCGGCTGGAAGCCATCCGGTCCAGGAGCTTTGTACGATTGCATAGATTGAAGAGCACTGGCAACCTCCTCTCTGGTGATGGGAGCCAACAGAGAGTGCACAGCCGCCTCAGAAATGATCGCATGGCCTTGGATAGGAGGGAAAGGGGT
This sequence comes from Erythroxylum oxycarpum, assembly GCA_025629785.1. Classification (NCBI taxonomy): domain Eukaryota; kingdom Viridiplantae; phylum Streptophyta; class Magnoliopsida; order Malpighiales; family Erythroxylaceae; genus Erythroxylum; species Erythroxylum oxycarpum. The sequence continues at coordinate 13,962,458 of JAOTAZ010000002.1, read as the reverse complement.
GGAGATGTCCACGACAGTGCAGAAAAGCTCATGGAAGAAGCGAAGAGCCTCAGCTTGAAGGGCGGCTTGATCAGTAAGCCATGAGCCGTCTGGGCCGCGAAGCCTCTCAATCCGATTCTGTTTGCGCCGCGTAATAGTCATCGCGTGGAAGAACTTGGTATTCCGGTCCCCACATTGTAACCAATGGATACGAGATTTCTGGTACCAATAAAGTTCTTCTTGGCGGAGGATGTCGTTGTACTCAAAGGCGAGCTCGCGTTCCAAATTCAGAAGAGAAGCCGTCGGAGTAGAATCCAACAGCCGCTAGACGCCAGCGAGCCGCGTAAGGATCCGACGTTTCCGATGAAAAATGTTTCCAAAGGTCTCTTTGTTAAACCAGAGAGCAGTGGTGGTGACGGTGGCGAGAGCCATAGAAAGGGAAGCATGAGGTGTAGACCACACAACCTCCAAAATAGGGAAAAACTCCGGATGGGTGGTCCACGCATCTTGAAAATGAAAAGGTCTGGAGGACATCGGGGGAACATAGCAGCCTAACTGAAGGAGGATAGGGTTATGGTCAGAATGAGTGCGGGGGAGATGGTGAACCGAGGCTTCAGGAAACAGTAACCTCCAGGGATCAGAGCAGAGGGCCCTGTCGAGATGGACATGAGTAAAGATGGCACCATACCACCGTTGCCGATAAGTAAAAGGAGAGCCCTTATAGCCGAGGTCCAGAAGGGAGCACTCATCCATACACTGCTGGAAACGCCGAGCCCGCTGCAAGGAATAGGTACCCCCGCGTTTTTTAGACTTGCAGGCATAGTCGTTGAAGTCCCTAATCAACACCCACGGATGGTCAGTAATAGCATTGAAACGGGATAGCTCTCGCCATAAGCAAGCGCGGCCAGAAGGATGGGGGTTGGCATAAACCGCAGTGAAGAACCAAACTTTTTGGGAAGCATCACGCACAAGACAATGGAGGAACTGTTTATACGAAACCAAGATCTCAAGGTGGATGGTCGTCTCCCCGGCAGTTCCAAGATAATATGTTGATCGTATTAATCATACAAAGAGCAACAGGGGGAGGATGCTCAATCAATAGTTCAAGTTGCTTGGTGCCTTCCTCAGAAGGTAGACTCTGAGTCGAAGCAGTTTCGCCATGGGCCAAAGGCGTAGGGCTAACAATGGGCGGGAGGGGGTCCGGCTGGGCCACGACACAAGCTAGGTCAGGGGGTTCGTGGCCTTGAAAAACCTGGACCCGTTGCTCATCCGAACCGGCGTGAAGAACCGCTGTGGAGTGATGGGGAGGAGTGGAGGCTTGGAAGGCTTGCCGGAACTGATTAGCAATTTGAAGGAGGAGGGATGGGTCCATTGGGGCCTGGGGAGGAGGTCGAGGAGGAGGGCCTGTTGGGTCCCGTTCCCGAAGCCCGGACATCGGTGCCGGACCCCGTTCCCGGAGCCCAACTATTCAGAACGGAAACACAATCGGAGACCGTTGGGCCCTAGTCCCGACTTCCAAGGCTAAACCCTGGATGACCCGTCGGAACACACAAAGGAAATTAAATTTGCGGAAGCACTCGCAATCA
>JAOTAZ010000002.1:13920018-13940256 GCA_025629785.1 Erythroxylum oxycarpum | reverse complement strand
CATCTGGGGCATAGGAGGAGGCTGGAGAGGCACCTCATGCTGCACACTTGGTGCCTCAGAATCTGAAACAGGGATGGCCCCTGCCTCCTAGGGAATATGGGATGCATTCGTACTCCCCTGCTGAGAGCTTGATCGAGCTTGAGCTCCTCGAGTTCTTCTTCGAGGGGACATATTACTCCTTTAATGAAAACATTTAAAATCTTTAGTTCATGTTGCTATAATTCATGCTTGTAAAACAAGTTCAAATCATGTAAAACAGTTTATAACACTGCAAGTTATTCACTGAATTCAAATACTGCGTGTATTTTATTGAAGACAATGCATAGGGTTCATATAATATGATGCATGCTGACTCTACCCTTGAGGCTACCCACTAGGATTCCTATGGAATCATAAACCTAGGACTGCTTTGATACCACAACCCAACCCTACCACCTTTATAAGATGAAAAACATGGGATGCTTGGAAGCTAGGGTTGAGTGAGATTTTGAAGAGTTTGGAGTTAAATCAAGTAAGTAGCCTGTTAAATATCATGGGTTTGGTTAAATGAAACATTTATGGTGATAGTTAGAGGTTAATGATGAAATAGTGTTTTGTGTATGTATATGTCGTGAATGATAAAAAGCCTAGGTAAGTTTCTTACTTTTGTATATGTATGATGATTAATGATGTATAATGTGTTATAGAGATGTTTTGGAAGTTAGATGTTGCATATAATGGGGTTAGGGTGAGTGCAGAAAATTATGATGAAGGGGTACATGTTTGATGCTATGTTTTTGGGTTAATGATCAAATATAGATCATAAATTGTTTGTGATTGATATATTGAGTGAATTGGGTAGATAATGATGAGAAAATGAAATGGAAGAGATAATTTAAGTATAAGATAAGTTAGATGTAAAATATTGAAAGTTTGAAAATCTGGAAAAAAAATTTAGTAACAATATGATCTCTGAGTATGCTTCAGTCTATTAGCCATAACTTCTTCTATACTTAGTCAATTGATGTGATTCTTGGTTTGGATTAAACTAGAGACATATGGCTACATTTCTTATGAAGACAATGAATTTAAATTATGTCTTTAAAAGTCCCAAATCTTGACATGAAATTAGGAACTGGGTGTAGCAAAAGTTGTAGATGGATGTTTATGTTGTGTTATGTTTTGAGCTTGTGGGAATGTGTTACATTTTGGGTGTTTATAATCAAGTGGGGAATATGAAGTGTGTATGGATGATGTTGAGCTAAGCTTGAGGTATACATGAAGTAGTCATCAACTTAAAATAATGAATTTTGAATATGAAGTGCTTGATACTTAGGAAAAAGATATGTCATAGAAAAAGGATAGAAATTTTTTAATGATGAAATGTAGTTGAATGTGATGAATCATTTGAGTAGAGATTATAAGATTTAATAAAACAAAGTTGGTGTTTGAATTGTTATAAAATGGTTTTGTACTAGAAGAGGTGAATTTGAGAAGATTATGGGTGCATATGATGTTAGAATGGATGTAGGAACCATTAGAGATGCTTTGGAGGGAGTTTTGTGTCACATATGTCTGTTAGACATACATTAGGTCCGTTGAACGAACCTTCTCGGGTCTGGAAAGCACCCCAAACCCGACAAAGTCCATTAAATAGAAACGGACATTCTCAGGAAAGCCTCAGTAAATCGCAATTTTGACCCTTTTAAAGGCAAAATCTCGTTTTACATTCTTCATAAAAGTTGTATATCTCAAAGTCCTCTTTCAAAGCATACAAAAATAATATCAATCCGACATCTTTTGTGAAAGTTATTGCAATTTCTCCAAGATAGGTACAATATGATTGAGGACATAAATATGGTTGATTCTTTTGGCCATAACTTCATCATCCGACCTCCAAATGAGGTGATTCTTAAAGAAATAGATATTTTTATATTTGTACATGAAAATTGGTAGCAATTGGTGTTGATTTAAGAAAGATTGATCAAATGAAAGTGTGGGAATCTGTTGGAACAGTGCAAAATAGGATTATTTTTGCTGAACATACTTTAGTTTTTTTATTATATTTGGACCTGTAGGATTCCAAATGGGATGATTTTTAATTTGGAGTAAACTAGAGAAATAAGTCTACAAATCATGTGAAAAAGTAGAATTGTGATTCAGTAACTAAGATATTCAAATTCTAGATGGAAGATGTGCATAGTACACTATTTTTTGTATATGAATAACCCGATAATGTTTTAGGCATATCTTCCAAATTACTGAACCAAATTGAATGATTTTGGTGTCCATAGAAACTTACGATATTGGAGAATAACCTTGTAGAAGGAAGTGTTGCCTAATTTTGCTATTTACCTTATCAGATTTAGTATGCAAAGATGACCTGTATGTGTATTAGAAGAAAAATCTGAAGTGGTCAATTAAGTTATGAAATAGTTTTGACATTGGTTTATTATAGTCCAAAGTATAAGTACATATGGTATTAGTGAGAGCTTTGATATCTGAATGATTTTTTGATAAGGATCGCAATAAAGTACCCCGGAATTATTATTGAACATGCATTCTGCATATTTTATAAGTACGTGTGCATTAAGGAATATTTGTACATTTGGGAAAAAATATGATAATTGTACATGTGTTTTGTATGATATAGAGGAACTCATTAGACGCCAGTCGGACATTGCCGGACCATCCAGGCAACAACATTTTGGAGCATACTGTGAGTCAACCTAAATGATTTCCTAGGATTGATGTGTTTTGAATTGATTTGATTTGTTGAACTTCTAATATTACTAAGTTGTTTGTGAATTATTTCTGAATTCCGAACTTGAAGTTTGAGGAGTTTAATAGTTGGGCATGTATTAGAAGTGTTTTGATTTGATATGAATTTCTGAATGCTATGTAAATCTTCAACGAATGTTGAATGTCGGACTTAGGTCCGATGATTATGAGCTTTGTTTGAGCATCATATGTGATTGCGATATCTGGCATGTATTTATTTGATGCATGTCATAAAATGTATGTTCAGATAAAGGCGTTGTGACTTGAGTAGCTAATTTAAAGTGCTTCTATGTAGATCTTTGCTCTGTGATTTCTGAGTTTGCACGTAGAACTATACTCTGTGATTCTGTTCTGACTGAGCCCTATGGGCCAGTATTTGTTAGATCTCGTTTCTGAAACCTAACCTTTAGAAAAACGAATCATACATTTTCTTGCTCTGATACCACACATGTTGGGCACCGTTTCCGGACCCCAACTTCCGAAAATCAAAAATTCGCATAATTTAAATCGTTGGAAAGATAGAAATCAACTTAGCCAAATTCCTCATAGATCAATACCGAATTTATCCTAACTTCACTTCCTTTATTACAACATCATTTAAAGCAATTCAACTTCCTATTAGAATTCATCCTACACCCAAACCTCAATTCATAAGATTCTTCATATTCAAAAAAACATCTTATCACTCACCACAAATCCTACCTTTCTTTTCCATAATTCACTTATTAATAAATCGCAACAATTTATATTCAACGTTCATCAACTCAACACATACCATTCATACACAATTCATATAACAAATCCATACACGAATCCATAATTTATTTACATCATAAGATAAATGTTCACAAACTTTAATGGCATTCCAAGCCATATTACAACATCAATATCAAAATCCAAAATACAACAAAGGATACCGAATCCCCAAAATTCTCAACATATGTCTAAGGTCTTATTCTTACAACAATCTAACTTAAAATACAACTTGTGCATAACCAAACAAATGCCTTTACTTTCTTTCATTAAATCTCATTCTCATCACCTGGAGATGGGAATGAAAGGGGGTGAGCTTTAAGCTCGTGGGTAACATCCTTATAACGAAGAATAAGCAAAATTATTGAAATGTTCATTTTTTCATATAAAAATCATAATGAATTCATAAAAAGCTCCGTTCTCAAATTCTCAGTCAAATTCGCGATTCGAACTCAAAATTTATAGTTAAAAACAAAATTATCACATCAACACAGCATATCCATTTAACCATCAATACAGAACACTCAGTTTATGCAACATACTTGACAATTCAAGGATGCAATGCACAAAAAAATGGCTCTAGAGTTCAGTGGAACAAAACGGATAAACTGAAGTTTAAACCGTGAACAAAACGAGTCTGATTTTTCAGGATCTCGTGGCCTCAAGCGGGCAGCCAGGATAAGGCTATACGTCGACGTGCATGTGACTAACGAAACGTTCCTCTCTCACCCAAACAAAGCACATAATCATGCTTAAATCAATTTATCAAATGCTCATACTTTTGGGCTTTTCTATCTTTTCATTCATACAAAATGCCATAACATGTTTCAATGGCATAACTTGATCATAGTTCATAAATCACAATGCAATTTCAATAATCACAATAATTCAGCAATACACGTGTATTTTTTTCATATTCACAATAATTCAAATTCAATCAATTAAGCATATACACACATAAGCAAATTTTTTAAATCATTTAAAACAATAAATGAAGTAATTGAAATCATTTAATCGTTTGATTCCAAAAACTAACTTTTATTTCTTGATTTCGAAAAAGAAAGAAAGCTTAGTGGCTCATTACTCAACCATAAACCTGAAACCCACCTTATTTTCTTACTTATACTTGTTCAAAATGCATTGCCTCATGCTCCTCTTGCTTTTCTTAATCTCCTTCATCAATGGTAAAAATCCCTAATCAATAGGAATTCAAATTAGATAACCTATTACATATAATCACAAAATTGATCTTAGAAAACTTAAAGCCATACATTTCTTAAGCTATCTAAACCAAAATCCTTTCAAAATCCAACCAATCAAAAACACTCTTACCTTGATTCCTTCACCAAATGAGGTGTTTCTTGGCTTGAAAGGAAGCTCTCATCATCCTCTTCCTTTTTCCCTTCTTGAACAACTTCAAAATTCCTCCTCAAGACCAAGAAAAATCAAAACCTAGCACTAACATTTTCTTTCTTCTTTCTCTTCTTCTCCACCGTAACTCTCCCTCTTTTCTCTCTTTTCATGTTCTTTTTCTTCTAATTTCGTGCTTCCCTTCTTCTTAAATGAAAGCCCTCACTTCTTATTTACAATTGTGCCATTAATGAATGAGTAATGTTTAAAATACCCTTCCTTATAAGCCTTGTAAATTTAATGCTTAAGTGGCTTGACAATTTTGCCCCTTATGCAATCTTATCACCTTAATTCAATTTAATCCATGTCATATGATCTTACTCAAATTAACATGCTAATTAAATTTCATTAACATGCTAATTAATTCCACAAAATACCCTATTAAGACTTCAAAATTCATTTAAGTCATATTTAACTCCTTCCAAAAATCAACACCTTTTCTAATCATGAAATTGAAGGAATTTGTTTGAACTTCCTTCTGGAGAAATGTTCCTCATTGTCTCAATGTTCCAATGACACCAAAATCATTCAGTTTGGTTCCATCGTCCAAAATTTATACCCCAAATATTTCCAAACTTTCCTTATACTAAAACAATATTCTGTACGCAACTTCCATCTGAAAATTGATATTCTGAAAGATTGAATCAAAACTTGATTTCATCAGACAATTTGTAGCCTTATCTCTCTAGTTTAACCCAAATTAAAAATCATCTCATTTGGATAACTAGAACAAAATTTATGGCTCAAACACTTTGGGACTGTTACTAAACCGAGATTGTACACTATACCCAAATTCACTCCAGAAATTGAAAGTCTTAGGAACTGAATTGAAATTCGATTCCTTCAGATAACTTGTAGCTCCATGTCTCTAGTTTAATTAGAAACAAAAATCAATTCATTTGGAGCTCTACAGATCAGGATATCACCAAACTACTGAACCATGTTCAATAAAAATATCTAACTCATACTCTTTTAACCGATCCTCTCACTTAGATTCAATCAATCTTTCTCAAATTATTCTCAAAAATTATAAATTATTATGGAGAGGTAGAGAAATGTCTTAGGAATCCAACGCTTCAAAAATTGGATCAATTAGAGGTCAAACGAAAGAGTTATGGCCAAAAGAGTGGAGAGAGGTCGGGTCAAGGAGGCTTGCAGTACGCGATCGTGCACATACATGACCACGACATCGCGGGTGGACCTGCGGAGTCGCGATCGTGCGCGTCAAGGAGGCTTGCAGTACGCGATCGTGCACATACATGACCACGACATCGCGGGTGGACCTGCGGAGTTGCGATCGTGCGCGTGCACGATCGCGACATTCCAGTGGACCCGCAACTCCTTCTTCCTCTCTTCTACCGACATCACAACTTCAAACCTTCATAACTTTTGCTACAAATATCGGATTAAGGTCATTCTTGAACCGTTTTAAAGAAGAATTCTAGACCTACAACCTTTATGAAGGATTTAAAACAATCTCCATCTCTAAAATGGTCAAAATTCTACGACAAAAAGACTGTCCAATAATCTCATCTTAAACATCATCAGAACTTCCAAACCTCATAACTTTCTACTCCATTGTCCAAAAATGTCATGCTTTATATCAATGAAAAGATAAAAAGACAATCTACAACTTTCATGAAGACCCTAAGAACAAATTCTAACTTTATGAGTGTCAAAAAATTCACCCAAAGTTTTTGTCCGAAATTTATCATTTTGACAACACCTGCACCCAACTTCAACAATTCCGAACTTTCAATTCCCACATCCAAAAATAGCACATTATACATCGTTGGAAAGCTTTGAAATTTCTCTACAACTTTCAAGAAGGCTACTTGATCCAATTCCAATCCATATCAATCCAGAATTTGCCTCAAAGTACAACATACACAAACCTACCCTTATGGACATTTACAAAAACAATGCAAAATATGTTTTGGAACAAGCATCGGCAAAATACAATGCAACTTGAATATTTTTCCTTAATATCAACATATGAGATTGTACAAAGCTTTAGTGGGCATTTCTAGTCCTAATACATTAAAGTCTCGAAAATTCAAATTACAAAGAAACCATATGAACATTAACTTTTTTCCAAAAATGCAACTAAAGCTTTGTTTACAAAAATATAGCTTCATTTTCTATCAACTTATTCATCATAAATTTTATAGTACCCTTAAACATACAAGTTTACTAAAAAATCTCATAATGATCAGAAACCAAAATTAATTATTCACTCTTCTTCAACTTACTACATTCACTACCTTAATCTTGTATAAATCATTTCAAATTCAAGAATTTTCCTTTTCTTTGCACATGAATAAATCACCACCAATTCCTCATTTAATTTTACTTAATAATTCTAACTTCCAAGAAAAATTCGGGGTCCAACAAAAGTGAGCTTGTTTGCTAAGGAAAAATACTTAAGGAAAGTAACTGGAGAGAAAAGAGCACTAGTAGTGGTGAGATACAGAGAGCCTTTAGTTTCTGACACTAACCCTCCTTATGCTTTGCCTAGGGTTTTTACTCTGGATTTTAGGGGTGGTGGTCCGTTCCTGGTGTTGGAGAAGATAAATGACACCACCTAAAAGATTGACCTACCAGGTGAATATTCTGTTTCTGCAACTTTTAATATTACTAATCTTTCTCCTTTTGATATGGATTTAGATTCGATGACAAATCTTTTTGAAGAGGGAGGGACTGAAGTAAGCAGGAGTAAGGATCACCATGGAGATGGCGTACATGACGGGGGCAAGCTCATCATTTCAGTTGGATTTATGTCTAGAGTTAGGACCAAGAGACTCTTTACACGCATATGAGCTTTTATCTTGAGAGGATGGCGAACTCCAAGCCTATTGGAAGAGAGTTTAATGGAATTGAGCCTAAACTAATCCATTTAACTCAAATCCTTAGACCGAATACACTTGGAGCTTGAAGACAAGAAGACTTGAGCTATTTTAATGGTTCATCATTTAAGCCTAAAGAGTGTTTGGTGCGCCACTTATTTTATTAGTAGGAGTGAGCTATTTAATTCACTTAAGCCCAAGAGCATGTGGATCCAGTAGTGGCGCCACACATCAAACTTATTTATTTAATTTTGGATTTTGTTTTATTTTGGGATTCTATGTATTTTTAGCCCAACCTTTTATTATTTAACCTAGGTATAAATATGTGTCTTTAGGTTAAAATTTTGAAACTTTTAGATCAAAATTGATGAAGTGTCGTCGGCTTCAATAAGGAGAAACATTACTCTCTTGTTCGTGTTACCTTACCTTTCGAACCTTCTTTCATTTATCAATTGTTTTCCTAATTGTGGTGTGTCGATTTTTCGTTTCTCTTAGTTTTATTTTGATTATCGGGATTGCTTGAAACAAGTTTCCAAAAGGTGTCGTAGAAATCAAACCTTACGTATCCTTATTTTCTTAATTGTTGAATTCGAAATTTCTATCCTTCTATTTCCTCAAGGTCGAAAGCATACCAAACAAAAACACCTATCGAAGAATTCATCAAATTGACATCAATCCTTCCGTGGTGCGCGTTAACAAGTGCTTACCTATCAGAGTTATTCTCTACTGGATTCGTCATAGACATAAAGTGAGAAAGTCTAGAATATACTTCAAATAAGGATGGAAAGTTTACTCCTCCCAATATTTGTGTTCGTACAGAATCAAAATTCGGTTTCAATCCAGCCAAAAATGTCATAGACACCAAGTGATCTCTTTGAATCTGCATCTCTTTAATATCAAATGTGATTAGTTGTACAGAATTCAACTCCTCAAATGCACGTTTCACTTTCCCAAAGTATTCAATCAAACTTCCCTCCTATTTGGATTGAAATAACTTAACAAAAATATCATATATGCAAAGCATATTACTAGAATAAAGAAGCTTAGCATAGTCCCAAGCTTGCTTACAAGTGTTAGCATAAGAGAATAGGACTGAGATTTCAAGTTCCATATAATCGAAAAGAATATGTAGTAGTTGTGCATCATTGCCTTGCCAATTTTTCAGTATTTTCTAATCAGTTGGGGGATCAGATATATGATGGGGAAACTTTCTCTAACCTCTAAAGAATAATTCTACATTTTTAGACCAAAAAGAATAATTATTACCATTCAAACATTACTTGGTGATTGGAAAAGTTGAGGAACCTATTGTTAGAATGCCAGTCAATGATTTGCTACTGAAATCTGACATCTCCCAGGTATATTTGATGAATTTCTTGGTTAAATAGATACTAGAAACATTATTGATGATGTTCCGAAATGTATAAAAGACATTACTAGTATCAAAATACCTATGTTATGGTTAGTTTTGGCATAAAGCAAGACTAGAACTCCATTTAGGATAAAGAGGTGAGCTAACCTATCCAATTGTTGTCGTTAGTGGTCACCAGATGATGACACATGATGCCCATACCCCAACACATGGATGATTTTCCGACAACACTGTCGATACTCTAGTGGCCCTTGGCACTTCTTGGTTGCTTTTGTGAATTTGGTTTTGGTAAGTGGAGGTAGGTTTTTTTGGATAGGTGAGATACGGTAAAGAGGGTTGTGAGTTTTGAATAGTAACCCTACTCTAATATAATGAGAAATTCAGAGAATGTGTAACCGAGGGCTTGTTCAAACTCAAGACCTTTGTAGCCTTTTTATAAAACTAATTACATAAGGAAAAGATCTTAGGAATAAAGAGGAAATCACATCCTAAAGAAGAGATTATACTCCCCCTAATATAGATATTTCCTAACATCTAATATTGATATTTTCCTAACAATATATATGATAAACCTTGTGTACATGAAGATATGATGTTATCGAGATTTATTGGCTATTCTAACTGATGATGATTTCATATCATTTTTCTATAAAGCAAAGTTATGATTTCGAGAATTGAAAACATTGTATATTGGCAGAAATTTCATTAAATCTTAATGTGTTAAGTGCTTTATCATATTACATTCAACTATAGTCGCTTTTAGTATTAAAACAATGTTGAATAAAGTATGGCATAAATAGAAATTGCTAATAGATAGCCAAGATTTGTTTCTCCATTCAATTACATTCATACTATTCATACTAAAATTTTACAATATAGAAGATGAACAATGAAAATAAACCCTACAATTATAATGAATAACATTAACCTCATCTATAGTTAGCATCTCAATGTTTTGCTTCATAATTTTTAGTTGCTCATCATGTTCCTTTGTTTCATATATACTTCTCCTTTTTTTTAGCCTTCTTCTTCAGTGCATATATATCTTTTCTTAAACTTTTAAATTACATAGATAGCTCTCTCAAGAAATTGCTTACAAACCATTAAAAAAATTAATTGGGGCATCCCAAAAACCTTCATGATGTCCTCGAAGAAGCATGCAGTCCATAAAAGCAAACCACTTTATTAACATTAGCATAATTAGAGTTGCAAGATGTTACTAATTCCATCTGCAAAATTATAACAAGAGTTTTATAGTCATTATGCTTAATTAATAGCTTGATTATTTCAAAGATAACAAAGAAAATGACCCTTTCAAGAATATACACAGAAGTTGTAAGATTGCATTTTGTTTAATATGAAGCTATATTATATCCTGGATGGCCATCAAAGACAACATAAAAAGCATTAGGCAACTTGAAAAAAACCCAAACAATATAGATATATCATTAATCATGCATTCATAATTTATGGAAAGACTAAATCCAATAAGCTAATATGGATGATTGATAGAGTAAATGACGACAAGCAACAACTATAATTTTGTTTGTTTTTTAATTCTAATGCTATAGAGAATCATTTAAGGATGAAAATTTAGGCATTGTAATTGGTGATTTTAACGCAGTAGGCAATCATCTTAAAGACAGAATGGACGATGGAAGGAAAGATAGAATAAAGGCAACAATGTCATAATAAACTATAGAAGGAAACTTAGGAATTCAAGTTTCAAGATAAAACATTTAGAGATTTTGAATAAGAAATGACTATTAAGTCTTAAAATTGGAGCCTCACTATGATATTGTGATAAATTAGCTTTAATACTATTTTAAAATAAAAATAAACAAAATATATAAGACAATAAAAAAGAATGTATATAACTTAGTACAATTTAGTTGTGATGCTAATTCAACAAGCCAATTTTACAAATTCATTCCTAGGACTTATACGGGGCTTCTTGAGGGAGAAGTGGGAATACAATGTAACATTTTTAATTCGATCCCTTTTACTGAATATATAACATAATTTTTTTTATTTACAATTAGCATGGCTGATGGATAGCATAAACGATGATAAGCAATAACTTTTTTAAAAAAATAACGTTGCAGTGAATCATTTTAAGGATAAATTTAATATAATTTATGTGCATTTATTCTTTTTATATGATGACAAAAAAGAATAGTTGAGATAGGAGGACCTGATGCTGTATAGGCAATGGAATTTTTGTTACAACATCTTAATGACTATTCAATCATTAACAAACTAAAAAGTGTAAACATATAAAGAAATCTAAATTAAACAAGTCAATAGAATGGAGGATTCCTTTGTCGTAGGATAAGTTACAAAACATTTCATCAAAGGAGAAGTTCAACCACACTTCTTTAGAGGAGACGTCGAAACGTAACTATAAAGAGAAAAGCCAAGTGTCAGGAATGTTGGTGGAATAAAGAAGAAAAAACTAAAAGCTTCAATGATGACTATAATAATAACGCGTGAAAGAGAGATTAAGCATTTGAGCTAAAAACAAGAAAGAAGACATGAAACCAAAAGAAAACGTTTTAGGTTTCCCTAAATATGATCGTCTTGCTTAATAAATAAATAAAAGGCATACAATAACATTTAGGGCCCAAATATAGTCCTCTTGAAAATAAGGGCAAAAGAGTCAAATTGGATATCAAAATTCAATTTAAAAATAAGTTCAAAAAGATTCCTAAGATTTCATAAATGTTCAAAAAGACCCCATCTTAATAGCTCTTTCTCTCTTCCATTACAAAAAATACCACTGCTTTAAAAACTAGATTGGAAGTTAAAACGATAAGACAAGAGGTTTAAGTATTAAAAGATTCAACCAATATTAGATGGTTGTAAAATTGACTAAAGATTGAATAAAATTAAAGAATTTAAAATACGATTAAAAAGATTATTCTTACCTGTCAAAGAATTTAAAGTTTAATTAAACAAAGAGAATGTTAAATGAAAATTAATTGATTTATTTTAGTTTATAAGAATTTATGAATTAATGAAAATTGACTGATTAATTAATAAATTATTCAATTTTTAACAACAAGAGTTATTACAGTAAATTGACCAAAAAGTTGACAACTGAATTAAAAAGCTACAAAGTTTAAGATTTTTGCTGCTAAACTGATTGAGTTTTTTAATCATTGAAAAATTTAGTTGACATTATTTATTATTTTCATATGGGCCCCTTTCCACATATGTATGCTATTTGGCAAGGTACCCAAAAAATTAAACAACAGGAGGCTTCGTCTCATATGCCACAATTGAAGACTTGGACTCTATCGTCTTTATCACTACTAATGAGGACTTGAACAACATGAGCGATGAATGCTAATGTACAAATAACAATTCCTCCAAACCCTTTAAACTTCAAATTTTTCTCTTCCCCGTTAAGCTCACCTCATTATAGTCAATTAGGTTGATTATAGTAGGTAGTGCTAAGTTAAGAGATTAGTTCTGAAACAAATTAAATGAGACAACTCTCAGGTTATTAAATAGAGGATTCTCTAACTCAACTATGGTCAATTGCTTACTGGGTCTTGATGATGACAATAGGTTGAATGTACTTAGTAATAATATTAGAGATGTAGAAAGTTTGAACAAGAATGTGATGTAGGATTTTCACTATTAGGGACTATGTCATTGTCTGGATTGGCTTCTTCTTCTCTATCTCTCTCCAATTTTCCTCCTATAAAGGTTCATATTGAGGATAATTAAGGTGTTGTGTTGGAGCAAAAGGTGGTGGGTGTGAGACCTTTTTGGTGCTTGGTAAACACCAACATTGCATAACTTTGACAGCATGATGGCGGCATGTTTTGCAAAAAGTTGATGAAACAAAGCTGTCCAGAGATTGAAAAGTCACTAAAAGTTGGAAAGTGTGCAAGCTATCCATTTCAACAAAATACAACCCCATTCAAAAATGAAATGATCGTGGCAACGTAGTAGTTGAAAATTCAAGTTTGAGACAAGCTAAAGACAATTTTAGCTTATGAGTTTGAAAGTTATAAAATGGCAGCTAGTTTCAATTATTTTAGTTTATCAATTAAGTTAGTTGTAAGTTGTTTGTCCTAATCTGAATGTTTGAATGAGTAAAAAATGTTTCAAACATTTATAGATTCAAAATTAGGATAAGTTAGGGTGAAAAGATATGATGGTTGGTGAAAAAAATGTTGGAACTTATCCAGAGTTGTTACTTATATATGTGTGTGTTATAGGCTAGAAAATGTATTGATTTTGCCTCTTTCCAAATCTCATTTTTTGTAACCTTTGTTATAAGACATCAATAAACATTTGTTACACATATATGATCTATTTCCTTGTTTTTTATTTCCCAAAAACACCAAAAAATTGAAGGTACAAAACTTGTTCGATGAAACATCTCCAACAGTGATGTGAGACTTCTACATATTCACTTGTCCAGATTTGGTTATATTTGTGTTTATGACTTCCAAACCTTATTCCAACATTTTTAACCTTTCAAAGAGAGTTTTTTAAGCTTCTAAAGAGTGGAGATTGGAGGGCTTAAAATCTATTTGATGAAATGCTTTAAAGAAGTGTTTAGAAGGCATTTGACAAATTGATTAAGTGAACTACACTTAAGCTATTGGTATAATTTGGCTGAGAACTTAGTTGAGGGACTAAGTTTGTAACATGAGGGATCTGAAGGCATCTGTCTAACATCAAATCACCCCCATGACAGTTGGTATTAGAGTAAAAAGTTTCAAAGGAATGTAAGAGATAAATCGTGGGTAGAAATATGGACTAATTAAGGGAAATGATGGCTCAGTTATAGCAAATTCTTGGACCAGTTTCGGAAGAGGAGGGATTCACTATGGCTGCTCAATTGGATTTAATAATTAAGGCATTATAACACATCCATAAATGATTGGATGACATTTCAGGAGAGTGTTGTTGATGGAAGATGCATTAACACTTTTTTGAACCAATGTTGTCCAACACAATGGAGGGAGTTGGATTAGGCTTAAAGTTTCAGAACCAAAGAATTTGATGGTGTTCGAGATGCTAAGATGTTGGAGAACTTCATATGTGACATAAAGCAATATCTTCGTGCTGTAAAGGTGTCGAAAGGTGGTAAAGTGATGACGGCTAGCATATACTTAATTGGTAATGCCAAGTCATAGTTGCATACAAGGATGGATGATGATGTAAATGCGGGTTATCCATGAATTGACACAAAATGTGTTAGTGAAGGAACTAAAGGACCAATTCTTGCCTTGTAACACCTTTTGGATAGCAAGGGAAGCTTTAATAAAGTTGTGGCATGATGAAACAATTCGAAATTATGTGAAGGGATTAAGCTTTTTAATGCTGGATATTTGCAACTTGTCAAAAGAAGACAAGCTATTCAACTTCTTATTAGGACTTAACTCTTGGGTAAAAATTGAACTACAAAGGCAAAGTTTTCAATAGCTCCCAAGTCTCATTGCTACTACTAATTGATTGGTGGATTTATGACCAAATAATGACAAAGAAAAAGTTTTCAACGGTAATAAGAATGGAAAAGTTATTGGGGAAAATTTCGTTGGGCAAAATGAGAAAGGTAAAAACGTGTAAAACATTCAAATTTCTACTTAAAAAAATGTTACTTGCTTTATATGCAGCAGACCATACTATGTAAGGGAATATCTAAGGAAAACGAAGTTGTTACGCAATGTCCAATGCATGTATGCAATACCTAGCCTAACGTATCCACTCAGTTAATTCGATATAAAGGCCTACACTAAAGTGGGTACGCATTATTGTATATACATGTTCACTATATATTTATATAAGTAGTGATTGATTGATATATATATAGGTACAAATGCATACGAATGTGGTTATGCATTGCTACATACTATCATCTATACCAGCATTCATTAGTCTTCATTTGCTGGTACAACTACGATAACAGTAAGTCGGTATAAACTTACCTGATAATCGAACTCATCTGTCCGACCCTTTCGATGGGGTCCCGCTCCTACTAAACCTTTTCTTTTTCCGTCAATTAGTGGAGATTTCGGCAGCGACTAGCGATGAGATCATGGAGCTTTTGTTTTTGACTACGAGACAAGTCAAATGGTGGTGGTGGTGACTAACAACAACCACAGGAAGCGACTGATCAACGATTGGTATTTTTCATCAGTTTTTCTCCTTGGTTTTATGACAATTTTGGCTGAAATGAGTATGGTTATGACGGGCTCGTCGAGAGGAATGGATTAGTATATAATACTAACTGGTTTGAGTCACCGGTGGTGAAGAATGGTTAAAGAAAGGGAATTCATGAATAGCAGCTTTTGGGGGGTTGAAATGAAAATATGAGAAAATGGGGAAAAAGAAGTTGTCTCTTATATATATAGCATACGGGCTGTTACATTCTCTCCCCCTTACCAAAAAATTCATTCTCGAATTTTATAATAAGGTTTATTAAGGAAACAAGTATGGATGCAATTCTCTCATCTCTCACTCTGTCTCCCAAGTAGCTTCTTTATTACGACCATCCCTCTACATCACCTTAACCATAGGAATTTGTTTTAATTGAAGTTATCACACCTACGAATCCACAATAGCCATTGGCTCCTCTTCATAGGTTAAATTCTCGCTCACTTCCATGCTCTGCGGTTGGAGTGCATGGGAAGGGTCAGGAATGTCCTTGTGAAGTATATAAATATGGAATACTAGATGGACATGGGCTATGTCTGGAGATAATGCCAATCGGTATGCCACATTTCTAACCCTCTCAGTTACCTCGTAAGGTCCAATATACCTTGGAGACAATTTTCCTCTCTTTCCAAACCTCATCACACACTTCATTGGAGATACTTTAAGGAATATGAAATCTCTGACTTGAAACTCCACTTCCTTATGCTTCAGATCAACATAACTCTTCTATCTACTGACAGCCGTCTCTAACCTTTGCTTGATCAATGGGATCTTCTCTTACGTGATCTTGATTAATTTTGGGCCATCTAACTGCCTCTCACCTCCTTCCTCCCAACACATCGGTGACCTAAATTTTGGTCTATGCAATGTCTCATATGGTGCCATCCCAATACTACTGCGGTAGTTATTATTGTAAGCGAACTTAATCAAAGGTAAATGTCAATTGCAACTACTGCCAAAATCTATCACACATCCTTAACATATCCTCTAAGGTCTAAATTGTCCTTTCAGACTGTCCATTAGTCTAAGGATGAATTGTCGTACTAAAATCCAATCTAGTGCCCAACGTCTTTATTAATTTTTTCTAGAACTGAGATGTGAGCTATGATCCCCGGTCCGAAATTATCGATATAGGCACTCTATAGAGGCACACTATCCAATCAATATAAACTTGAGCGAGCTTGGACACCAAATAAGTATTCTTTATGGGTAGAAAATGTGTTAATTTCAACAATCTATCTACAATCACCCGGATTGAATCACATCGAGTTCTTGTATAAGGTAGGCCAACCACGAAATTCATTGTGATCCTCTATCATTTCCATTCAGGAATTGACAGTGGTTGTAGCTTACTTAAGGGCTTATGATGCTTAGCTTTTACTTATTGACACATTAAGCATTTAGAAACATATTCAGCTACATGTTTCTTTATACCTTCACACCAATACATATCTCTAATATTATGGTACATTTTGGTAGAACTTGGATGCACATTGTATGCAGTATAGTGCGCTTCCTCTAGAATCTCCTTTTTCAAGTTTTCTATACCTAGAATTCTCCCATTTATTCTGAGGATGCCTTCTTTATCGTTTTCAAAATCTGGACGTTGTCTTCTTGAGCGTCATAAATAAGTTATTGAAATTTAGGATCTTGACCTTGAGCGATCCTAGTCCTGTCCAATAATACTGATCGCACTCTGATGTTGTCTAGTAATATTCCTGCATTTGAAATCTAAAATTGAGTACCTCAATCCATCAAATCATGCAACTCCTTGGTCAAAGCTCTCCTCTTTATTACGATATGTGCCAACCTACTTGAGGATTTCCTATTTAAAGCATCTACTACGACATTTGCCTTCCCTGGATGATACTGGATCGTATAGTCATAATCTTTCATTCTTTGCCTAAGATTTAGATATTTCTGTTGAAATATATACTTTAGAATTTTGTGATCTGTAAAAATCTCACATGGCTCACCATACAGGTAATGTTTCCAAATCTTTAAAGCAAATATTACTGCTGCCATCTCTAAATCATGTGTAGGATAATTTTGTTTGTATTTCTTCAATTGCCTGAAAGCGTAAGCAATCACCTTACCATTTTGCATCAATACACATCTAAAGCCAACTCTCGAAACATTACAATACAATTGAAATCCTCCACCTTTTGTTGGTAAAGCTAATATTGGAGCTGAAGTTAAACACTCCTTCAATTTTTGAAAACTCTCCTCGCAAGCATTGGACCAAATAAATTGGACATTCTTTTGCATCAATCGGGTCAACAGGGCTACTATCTTAGAAACATTTTCAACAAATCTTCGATAGTAACCTGCTAACTTGAGAAAACTTCGTACCTTTGTCACGGTCCTTTGTTGTTCCCAATTCATCATAGCTTCTACCTTCTTCGAGTCTACTTGAATTCCACCTTGAGATACCACGTGTCCTAAGAATGAATCACTCTCAAGTCAAAATTCACATTTTGAGAACTTGGCATACAGTTGATGTTCTCGAAGTGTCTGCAATACCAATCTTAAGTGTTTGACATGCTCCTTATCTGTCCGCGAATACACCAAAATGTCATCAATAAAAATAATCACAAACCTATCTAAGAACTGCTTGAATACTCTATTCATCATATCCATGAAAGCTATTGGAACATTTGTAAGGCCAAAAGACCTTACTAAAAACTCATAATGTTGGATCCCAAATTGTTCTTGGAAGTTCGAACTATTATATATGAAATGATGGAGGTTAAAAGTTGGAAAATATAGTTGGAACATGTTCATTAAGCATGCTTTCGTGTTTTAGCCATAACTTTTTCTCTAGTTATCCAAATGAGACGATTCTTGATTTGGATTAAACTAGAGAAATAGGGCTACAAATTATCTAATGAACTTAAGTTCTAATTCAGTCTCTAAGAGTTTCAATTTTTAGATGGAAGTTGAGCACGAAATATTGTTTCAGTGTAAGGATAGTTTGGAAATGTTTGGGTTATAACTTTCAAATTACCAAACCAAATTGAATGATTTTGGTGTCATTAGAAAATTAAGACAATGAGGACTATTTTTCTAGAAGGAAGTGTTATTAAATTCCTTTAATTGTTCCATGGTAATTAGTTAAGAAGTTAGAAGTATAAGATGTTGGTCTTAAGACCAAAGGAGGGTAAAATGGGAAGGACCACTTAAGTGAAGGGTAAAAAGGGAAGAGCAATTAAATTGTTGTCTTGTTAAAAGAAGAAGAGAGAAGTCGTGAGATGCCAAAAAGAAAGAAGAAAATCGTGGAAGAAGAGAGGAGAAAAGAGAGAGTTCGTGAGAATGGGCAAGAGAAGCTTGGAAGGAAGAAGAAAGAAGGAGAAATCAAGCTTGACATGGTAAGATCTATGCTGTTTTGTTCTTGTTTGGGTTGAAAAAGCAAGTAGAAAAGATGGGTTTTATATTGGGAATGAATGGAGAAAGAAGATGGCTTAAGGAAACCCATTTGATTTTTAGGGTTTCTAAGCTAGGTTTTGATTTTTCTAACCTAGATGGACTATGGGTAGGTTTGGTTTGAGATTGATTTTGTTGATTTCATTGGTTGTGATTTTTGAATATTTAGGGTTTTTATTGAATTGGAATTGAAAATGAGAAATTGGTTGCTTTAGGAAATCAAGAAAGTCCCATTCAAGAGCAAAAGGAAGGGAACCATTGCATTTGGATTTTTAAGAGTTAGAGTTGGGTAATATCTTTATGGTTGTTGTGTGATGGGCAAATGCCCTATTTTTATGTTTATGCTTAGATTTTTGTGATTTTGAATTGTTGTGGTTGTATAAAAAATGTATGATGTTTCATTCTTATGTCATGCCATGAAAGATGAATGGCTTCTGTATGACAAATTATGACTATGTTGTACCTTGAAAAAGGTTATGACATTTTGAATTGAATATGAGCATGATTATGCTATGCCTTGTATTATGACAATTTGATAAAATGGAAAGAAGAAAAGTATAAGATTATGAAATTGTGAATGATTGAATTAGCATAAGATGTGATTATGTGCTTTGTTTGGGCGAGAGAGGAACCGTTTCGTAGTCACGTGCACGTTGACAAAAGCCTTCTCACGGCTGCCCGCTTGTGGCCCACGAGATTTGAAAAGTGGACTCGTTTCGTTCACGATGTAAACTTCAGTTTTGCCGTTTTGTTTTACGAAACCCTCGAGCCATTTGATTGTGCATTTGCATTTTGATATGTTAAGTTGTGATGGAAATTGTGTAAAATGCTTGGATGATTGTGCATTTGCATTTAGCGATCCTTGCAAGACAGTTGGACAACTTCGAGATAGGTAGCTTTTGTACTAAGCAACACTTTTTATAGCTCATTAAGTATGCCAAACATTGAACATCCATTTGTATTTGATTTAAGTTGTGATGTGTATATTGATATGTAAATGAAGTTTGTTGGATTGTTTACTTTGCTTAGAAATGAGAATGCGAAATTGAGGATTTTCCTTTTGTATATGATTTTATCTTTTTGACAGTTGAGTATGATGATTATGGATGTGGATATTATGTATATGTATGCCTCTTCGTTGAGATTTTGAATTGTTTTTGTTTTAAAATAGGATGTTAGAGATTGGAAAGGTTTTATGGGATGAATTATTTGAGGTGGGATTCAAGAGTTCATTGAAAAGTAATTAGCGGTTGAATTTGAATGGATATTGTGTTTTGTAAGTGCATAGGTGCAGAAATTGTGAACCAAATTCAAAGGAAAATCTGGATTAATATAGGTTGAGTTGGACAAAGTGATCTTCATAAAAGTTGTAGTTTATTCTCTTAGCTTTCCAACGCTATAAAGTTTGTTAAATTTAGATATCGGAGTTGAGAGATATGGCCATTATAAGTGATGATGTTGTATGGGAAGTATGAACATGATAGCTATGGAGAA
>JAOTAZ010000002.1:13908502-13919918 GCA_025629785.1 Erythroxylum oxycarpum | reverse complement strand
ACTTACTTATTTTTAAGAAAATATTATAAATTTACACGTCAATTAAAAGTAAGGAAATGATGCTTCTTCATATTTTGTTCTGTATTAAGATATATCATTCCATTGAATCAAGGCAATTAGTAACTTCAACTTCTTCCACAAGGACGTTCGTCATATTTTTATAGATAATTTGTCCAATACTTTGTAAGACAAACACAACTAGATAACAGTTAAATTTTTTTTGGGTAATAGATAACAGTTAATATTGCTTTTTATTTGTCTTCACTTTTTAGCCCTCGTTCAAACTAGCCAGTATCTTTTTCTTTTTACAATGCTTTTCACAATTGGTATTGTTTTTAGGTAGCGATGTCGAACTTTTGTTGTAATTTTTTAAAGAAATACAAAGGTTATAACTCATTTGCCAGATTATTAGGAAGAGATAGGATTTAATAATTAAAAAACTTTTTTTTTAATGGAGAAACCTGCAACTGCTATCCTTTGGATGCACACTTAGTAAACCTCTGCGATGACGCAATAGTCAGCAAATCATGCTAACCAAATATTCCACACTAGGAAAATTCTGCACAACAAATTTGATTAAAAGAATGTATATATGGGAATTCGAACACAGAACTTTTTAGCTCCATATTCTCCACTCTACCAACTCAATCACCACCTAGGGCGAAAAAATCTTCATACAAATATGGTATAAGGAAACGAATAATTTTGAATAATAATAATAATAGAGTAGAGAAAAGAAGAATTTTTTTAACATGTTCTGATTTTGCTTATGTTCAAAGAAAGAAAACTTTTATTATAATAATTTTAGTGGAATACACAATATATAGAAGGTGATGTATCTTCAAAACCTAATAACCCACACACAAAAAATCATAATAGCTATTAATTAATTTAATTTAATTTTCTTTCATTCTTTCTCTAATTATAATTCTTGTTGGAACTTCAAATGTTGATGATTTCAAGTCTACTAATGTCTATTTATAGGAAAAAAAATTAGACCTGTGGTTAGCCATCACATTATGCATTGACTTCCATATGAATAGTAAGAAATAATGGGAAAATATGTTCTTAGTTGGCACCTCACACGTACATACAACACCAATTTTCTTCCATCATGATTGTACTCTATTTTCATACGAGACAATACCTTCACCATCAAATTTCCAATTTAGCGTAAAAGAAACTGCCAAATGACGCATGATAAAAATAAAGAAATGATTCGGAAGGTATGTATATGCATTCTACTGAAACTAGGGTGAAGCCCATATATAAAACTAGCCCCTACGCACGATGCCAACCGTAATTAGCGTCTGGACACGTTTCTCAGGCCATGGTTCGTTCAACATTTAAATGTCCCGGCAAATGTGGGATGATGTTGGCTGAAGGAATGGCATAGAAGTTTGTTGAATGTTGAGCCTATGGTATAATAGGAAAACCAAACCTTACCTTACTGGCAAGCATTTAAGTTGTGGAGGCATGAAATACACCAATAATTAACATAAGTTTAGGTCTTGAACTAGTCATTCAACATATTGTCATGAAAATAACTATCCAGGAAGGAATTATTACATGCTTTGTAGATCTATTATTTTATGTAATAAAATTGTATCTTATATATTAATGAGTGCAACAAAAAAAAAAGAGAGTAAAGAATAACCCTTGGGTGGGGAAAAGTGTCCTCGGTCCATCCTTGCAACTGTGTAAAATTTGCGACAGCGACTCCAGACAGATTAGAATTTACAGCAAATTGAAGGAAGCTACAGCTACTAGTGTAATGGGCACAAGGTTTCGATTCGCATTAAATTGTTCTGCATAATGTCTTTGCTTCCCAAATGGGGCATGGGAGATGACAAGGACCATTCGTGCTCTTGGATGCGTTAGCTAACACCATTTGGAATAGAAAACATGGGTCCACAAACGATATAAGCATGTATGTATATATATATATAGATGTATATATATGAAGAGTGAGTAAACAGTAATACAAACCCAACCCCCCGCTTTAAATGCGGGGCGGACAATATAGTCAGCGACTTTCTCCAAGGACTATCTCCGCAGGACCCTCTAACAAGAGCATGATGTGAAAGCTCAGTCACAAACATACACGCACCCCTACACAAAAGCCACAAGCTCTTTTCCTTCTTTTTCTCTCTTTTATCTCTCGTCAAAGCAGCGGATGCATGGGCTAGTATCCACATCCCCATATGCTCTCTTAAACTTCACAGCCAGGGAAAGTGAAAAACGCTGTCAGCGAACAGAATTACTAATCCTGCTGCAGCTGTCACAGTAGGACATGCACACAAATTTAAAACATATGTGCATATATCATATGGTCATCATAGCCTTATGATAGCCCCTTTGTCTTACTTTTGTTCTCTCTGGCTTAGCTTGTCAGCCGAAAAAGAGGGAAAAGAAGACGACTTTGAGAGAAGCGAAATGTTAGAAGTCTGTATAATTAAAGTTGCTACTTTATCTTTGGTATTAAAGTTGCTTTTGGTTGAGAAAATGCAATCATAAAGTAATCGATTACAAAATCATTCAATCACCTCTCACGTCAAACCATCTTTGGATGTTGTGTCAGGAAAAGTTCTGGCAATTCATTTATCACTGTCATTTTGAGGAATGGGCCTTGCCTTCCATCTAACTTCTCCAGCTAGGTTTACCACCCTTTTCCCCTCCTCGAGAAGGAAAGATACAACATATGCGTTGCATACTCTCTTCCTTCCTCTCTTTTCATCGTCAACATAATAGTATTCATTTGTCAACTTCAACCCCAGTAGTGGTACTGTGTCTTTGTTTCTCAACTGTCAATGTTGTTTGTATGCTGTAAAAATATCAAAAATTGACCCACCAATTAATTCAAGTGATATTCACATACTATTTATATATATATATAATACTGTAGATTTGTGATATCGTGGTTAATTAGCATTTCTACAGTATATGTTAGAAGTCAGCCGTATAACTTGGTGTTGGTGTTAACAACAATCTTGGTTCTAGTGATGAAAAAAATGAAGAAGATGTATAGAGTCTAATTTCAAGCCATTAGAATTAGTTTCCATTATTTACAGAGGATATTTAAAGTTCAGACGTCGATATACTGATCATTAATCAATTATTTACGTTTAGAGAACCAGTGGGATTCATTTGATGAATTGTGGGTTGAACAACTCTTCTGGAGTAATGACGATGCTCAATTGGTTATAAAGTGATATCACATATACTGCATGCTTGTTAGAAATATATAGAGGTTGAATCACTGGGAGGTGTGGATTACAAGAAAACCGATGAAGGTCGTCCTTGAATTTTGCGTGAAGTAAAGAAAAAATATTATCATGTCAAGAGACGACCGCAAATAATGGGAAGACCAATTACTTGATTATGGATTAGTTATGATCAATCACAAGATTATCCAAGTTATGAATTACTCTTCTTTACTAGTTTCTGCTTATGTATTCATGACAATTAAATTAGACCTATTTAATTTCATAATAGCTCTTTTATGTTATAAAGATTAAGTTATTATTTCTTTTTTTGCTTTTTGGCTCAGGAAAGTTCAGTAAGTACAATCTGCAAAAAGAGCAAAGTAATGGTAATATTTCTAATTATTTAACATATAGGTTTGATATATCTTGTAACCTTGGACCCTATTTAACTCTTACCCCTTTATATAAAGATGATAAATTAATAATTTTTTTAACTAATTTATCACGAGATTAAGTAGTATCCTTCCAAGTGAACCTTTTAACGACCTTTTGGTGGAGTGTGGCGAAATAGACAACTTCCAATCTTGTCGCTACTTGTTCGGCCTTATTCTTGCGTTGACCTCATACTAGACACATCCTCTCAACAAAGGATAACGTAACATTAGCATTATTATAACAAATTCAGCCTTAAAAGAGAAGCCCGAGCAACTGTTGAATGCTTCAACCTGGCTAGGTAAGAACTCTTCGGGACGTGTAACGCCCAGTTATCGTGAAATTTTATACATTGTGTGCAGATTTATCTTTTGCAAAATAGGGTTCCTGACACAAATTTGTTAGGCACATTATTTATGGTATATATTGGAAAACATTTCTTAAAAATGTTTCGTTCCCAGGATACGCTCTACTTGTAGATAGACTACAACATATATGGATGCTTGTAAGTACAGGGGTGGTTGCAGAATGCAGAGAGTGCAAAACGGTGGGAAGGAGAGATTGATTGAGAATATTAGAGGGAAGCGTCGGTCTAAGGTGGGGAGTCTGGTTCACAGGACATTCTTTCGGTAGATACTGTTGCTTGGGTGTTATTTCACGCTCAAACTTATTCCATTGTCAAAGGGTATGTAAAGCAAAACACTAAAAATTATCTGGACCCCATGACATTTCATTTTATTCACTTCTCCACTACTATACTCTTTGACTACTACCCTACAACTTGTACCTTTACCACTGTAATGGCTTGGAATTAGAGCCCATTGACGCCTACAATTCAGAGACTTAGCCAGTAGACAGCAAGCAATACGTACTACGAGCTGGACCACCTACATTTAAAGCATGCTTCTTTTCATTTAATTCCAATCTTTCTTTTCTTGACCATCATCATCACACATCCACATACATTCACAGTGTCGTACTTTATGCATAAACCACATATATAAGTTTTTTACGGAAATCAATTGCAACTATGAACAAACTAATTATAATTGGTGGTGATATGAAGTCACAATTTCTTTATCCTTTTCTATACCAATGCTCAAACCTGTTTTTTGGTCCGTTATTAGGGAAATCCGAAGTTTCTAAAGCCATTCTCGCATAAATTGTTAAGAAATGATAGCGATAATTTTATAAAAAAAGTAAAAATTAAAGACACGTTCAATTTGTTTGTAATCCAGAAAATGACGTCTTTAGTCACTACAACAAAGTAGACATTTAGCTACTTTTTTTTGGCGACGTTTCAAAATCGTCGCTAAAAACAGGCCATATTGTGACGATTTAAAAATCGTCATTAAAACTAAGCATTTAGCAACTAATTATAAAAACGTCATAAAAAGATCAACATTTGGTGACGAATGTCAAAAAATTGTCACGAAATGGTGAACATTTAGTGATGATTTCCTGAAAATCGTCACAAAATGGTCCACATTAGGTGACGATTTTAAGCATTTTTTGCTAAATAAACTTTTAATGACACTTTTTAAAAATCGTCACCATAATTTGGTAAACATTTGGTGACTAATTTTTGAAATCGTCACTAAAGGGTTCATATTTGGTGACAATTATGTAAAATCGTCATTAAAAAAACATTTGGTGACTATTTTCAAAAATTGCACCAAAGGTTCGTAGACATTTAGCTATGTACTTTTTGTTACGTTTTTCACATTATCACTAAAAGTAACGATTCAATGACTATTTTGAGAAGCATCACCAAAGGATCAATAATTGGTGACTAATCTTGTTTTGATCGTCACTAAATGGTCCACATTCAATGACGAGGACCATTTAGTGATGATTTTTGAAAATCGTCACCAAGTTTTTCACAGTAATTTGCAATACATTTGATAACCATTTGTCAAAATCGTCACCAAAGGATTCACATTTTTCAAAATTGTTAAACTAATATTTTTATAATCTATCATAGTTAAGATATGTTTTATTGGAGATTTATTTTGACTGTTTATAATGTATTGTTGGAAAAACACACATAACATAATTTTAAGTGTTAAACAATAGTATTAATTAATCATTAATATTTACTAACATTGTGAAAATTAGTTATAAAAAATTTAAATAATTATATCAATATAATAATATGATATATGGAGTAGTATGAACTTTAAATTAGAAGTTTAACAATTCATACAAACATAGAACAATAACAATAACAATCCATATTCAATAGTACGCAGCTTGACCCCTAACTAGTAGAGAAATTGTTCGACAAATTCTTACAGATACAACAATAAATCAACTTTAAAGCTGAGTCCAGTTGATTGCATCAATAAAAGACAATGATATAATTATTATTTTTATTCCAAGTGACATGAAAGTTGGTAAAGATAAATGAGTCTCCGATGTCTAGATTCCCGAGACGGGTCCTTGCATGTTCGAAGGCACCAATTGAAACAGTAATAGTTCTTCCCTCAGGTGTATGGTTTTTCCCACCCTCTTACAACAACTTTTCCACTATAGCTAAACTTGTAGATGATACAGTGAATGAGTTGCTAGATTTAGTACAAGTTCTCCAGATGAACCGTCAGTACGAAACGGTTTACCTAAAACACAATCAATATAGAACTTAGATATTGTCATATTAGTAAATCATTAAATGAACCAAAATTGGGGTGACATGCATACGTAAATGACCAGACAAAGTCCGTGGAATTGACGAAATTTTCAAAACAACAGATTTCCCTAATCCTTTATGGACCATTGTGACATCGCTCCCGCCTCCATGGGCATACATGTCATCTTCGAGATTCAAAGAATCAAATGTGAATATATATAATAGCTTCATAAAGGAAATGAGATGTACATAATAAGGAAAGTAACGTTGTTCGGATGATACCAAACACCTTGAAGCAGAAGATCGGCCATGGAAGGAAAACGATGATTAGTGTATGAAGTGGAGAATTTTCTGTGTTGCTTATTTTTTTAGTAGGAACAATTTTTCTACATTTCTCCCAACGGAATGAATTAGGGTCATCCAGAACTAGTCACCATGTTGAAATTCCTTGATTAATAATGTTAAGAATATATATGAGGTATATTTTGCAAATGTCTATTTAGAATAAAATGATGATATGTTCAACTCCAATTTTGATGATAAGTGAAAGTAGACCAATTTAGCACTTATACATCTTCAATATGCCTAATGATATGAAAGTTACCCTTACTCAAATTTTAGAAATCTATTGTGTAGTTTGTATCACATGCAAAATTTATATTTTAAAGTAGAATAGACATGACTATGTTCTCGATGTACAGAAATATAGTATTATCTATATTGGGCTATTACTATTAATGGAAATGAATTAAAGTAAAATAATCTTGGAGGCCTTTCATCAAACAGTTACGAAGCTTTAATGAGGGACGTGTTAAAGGTCATTGGGAAGAAGCTAACCTATATACAAATAATAAAGACAGACAGTAAATCATGTTCGAAACACAACCATAAATACAACCCATACATCAAATGTATAATTAAGAACTCATAATAAACACCTAAAGGTGTAAGTTAAACTTAGCACAACTTCATTAATGAAAATAGAACAAAAGAATAATACCAATTCAGTTAACAATGGTTCTTTGACAATGATGACAACAATACATAACCCAAACAAAAGAGAGAATTTTGAGAAATATTGACGGCTTAAATAAGAATGAAGTAGCCTTTTATTGTCATTGTCATTGAAAACCTAATACACAATAACGTCGTTTTTCTTGTTTAGGTAAATGATGTCATTTCTTGTTTACTGTAGTTGTTTGGAAGTATTATTAATTAATTTGCTACGATTTATTGTATTTAGTCGACAAACGTTAGATGTAGTGACTAATACATTGTTCGTCGCTAAAGCCCACGGGTTCATAAATTTATTTTCCTAGTCCAAATAAAACATAATTTGAATTAAAAATTAAATTATTCAATTGAAAACTATTTCCAAATTAATTTGTTGACCATTCAAATAAGTTATAATTGACTTACAATTTTTAGAAAATTATACATTTTAATTATTATGTTTTAATTAAGGGCGAGCATGCGAGACTGCGAGAGGTTGGGCAATGTTGCTAGCTCTTTTAATCAAAAGCAAAATGAAGTCGTTTTTGCTTGCAACAAAGTGATGTGTGAGATTGCGAGGGGCTGGGCAATGCTGTTGGCTCGTTTAATCAGAGGCAAAACGACGTCGTTTTTGCTTGCAACAAAAGGACGTCATTTTTTCTTGTGTTTTATTAACTATTATAACTTAAGTGACATCGTTTTACTCTTAAAGCAAAGCGACGCCGTTTTGTTGGGAGAAGCAATATTTTATACATAAACAAAATGATGTCGATTTGCATCAAACAAAGCGACGTCATTTTGTTTGGATCACTGTGCAAGTCACAGGCCACGAGCCGACTGCTCGACTCTGGCCACGACCTTGCCCGTCCACCTTGGCCGTGGCGGGCTGCAGCCCAATTTTTCACATGTCATTCCCAAGATATCTTTAGTTTTTAGGGCTTGATATATTTTTTTTAAGGCTTGATACATTTAGTTTCAAGAAAATATAATAAATGTGACTCTAGTATGAGACTATATAGCCCCTTTATGCACGGGAAGATATTTGTTGCTTTACATGTAATGCGATGGTTGAAAATGGTGAATTAATGGTTGTTGCCGAAATTGATATCACAACTTTATAAGAGACTTTACTTCTCCAATAGCTTTCCACTGACTTGGAAGTAAAAGAGAAGCTTCATCTAGCTAGAGAAGCCTTGTTGATGATATTGCGACCACAAGGCAAATATGCCTTATTGATGATTATATTTTCTTTATGATTTAATTTGTGTAAAAATGCAAAAAAAGGATATGCTTTTTTTTTCAAATAATGTGATGAATTCAATTACTATTATTTTACAACATTAAACTAGTAAGAAGAATAAAAAATTTACAGTTTATGCATTGAAAATATTAAGTTATAAAATCATATATAATAAATATAAGTTAAAAATATAATATAATTATACACAAAATTTGTGATTATGTACAACAAATTTAAAATTTCGCAAACATCTCAAGAACCAAAACCTATTGGACTTGGCAGTCCTATCCTTTGCCCACATTTAACCAATAAAAGACAAATTGCAGTTCATTATTCTTCCATGACTAACCCCGTATTCTTGTTATGCTTGAAAATTAATGGAAATAGAGAATGCGCAACTATGTCTAAGATTACACAGGAGCAAGAATGTCAACATAACGCGAAAGTCACCAAAAGCAACACAAAGAGTACAAATGCCTAAAACAGGATAAAGTCCAATTAAAACATCCATACAAAACCCACAATGCACAATAAAAATAATTAGAAGTACAAAAGTACCTTGGCCATTGACAATAAGTTTCAATGATCTCTGCGGTATTTCATCAAGCACATTACAAGCATTATCTCATATTCTCAAGATTAACATACAAAGTTCTCAATTAGCCACATCTTGTCTCAAAATAACCAAAAAAACCAAATTGATCAAGAGAGAATAAGAGATTACCTTATTAAGTATATTGGACCGTTCATGTAACGCCCCAAATTAGGGGTTAGAATAGTAAAGGAAGTTAGTACGAATTACATTTGTTATTGCTTATTTGTGCATAAATATTTTGGCATGCATTCAAGGCATTTTTCGAGTAAATTGGTTTAATGAAACTTCGGATTGATTCGGACTGTATTAATATAATTTTAGTAATTTTTGTATACTTCGAATATTTTTAGAAATTGATGGTGAATTAGTTTTGAGTTGAAAATTTATTTTGAGAGTCATTATTTTATGACGGAATTTTGGTGAATTTTTGGAAGTTGTCTAGAAATTTTGGGTATTTGTTTGTTGTAAGAAATCATAACAATGTTTTTGGTTATTTAAATAAATAATTTATTAATAAACTAATAATAAATGGACGTACGGATCTGTGACAAGACAAGAGTCTTGCAATGCAAAATGACAAGTACCTTAGTTATTTTGAGACAAGTGGCTAGCATGCGTAGTGATTAGTGGATTTCGGTTGAGAGGCATGTGTTATACATGCACGAAGCCACATTTCTTTCCATCGATTACAGAAACTCTTTGTTTTGAAAACACCAAGTTCAGTTCATATACTCACGAGTTGTTGTTTCTTCTCACCGAATCTCTTTCATTACTATTTATTTTGGAAATTTCTTGGACATCTGTTGTGGGATCTTTGTGCCTTCGATTCACTCTTACTACTGCAAATAACTAGGTTAGTAGTTTTGATAATGATATTTTTATGGTGTTGATATACTTATATGCATGCATGGCTTATTGCATATCCATATGTACTGTTTTATGATTAGCAAACAACCGACTGTAGATATGTTGTTTCTGTTAGTTTTCATACTTGGTTAAATAAACTAAGACCTATAAATATATATATATGTTGCAGTAACGCATACTCTGTTTTTATAGTATTAATAGTAACGTGCATGCATGGCTTGAAAACTCGAGATATATGTATGTGAGTTCTGGTTTATGTTAGAGAAAAACACTGCCTATGGTTATGTTGTTAATTTGTTCTGCATGCTTGGTTAACAAACCGAGGCCTACAAATAAATTTATAAATGTGTGTTCTGTTATGAGTTGGAGATTAAACAGAATATGAGTGTGTTTACATGCTTGAGTATATCATACGCGAATTATATGTTTGTTTTCGATTTTGTTACTGATCACGTTTGGTTTTAAGGGAGATGATGTTGGTGAGGTTTGGATATTAGTGTAAGACTAGATAAAGAATATGATAGGCATTATAGTGGAGAAAGAAAAATAATAACAAATGAACTTGTAGAAGGTTTACAGTAGAGAGAGGGAGAGAAAAATGAAATTCGGATTAGTGATGTCTGAAGTTTAGGGTTGTTCTGGATTGGTTCAGTGAGTTCAAACAAGCTTAAAGGACTTTTTAGAAGTGATTTAATGGAAAGATAAATGGAAGGAAAGATGAAAAAAAAAATTCAGAGTCGTGACAGGGAAGAAGATGAGCTAATTATTTTATTATTTTATTTTATTTTTGTTTTAATTTGAATTCTTCCACTATTTTGACCATATCTTTGTCATCCGACCTCCGAATGACCTGATTCTCGAAGCGTTGGATTCGTAAGAAAATTTTCTACCTCTTCATGTGAAATTTGTGAATTTTCAGATTTAATTAAGAATTAAGGATTTAATAATGTAAGTTGTAAATTATAGAATAAAAATTCAGAATTTAGAATTTGTCCCGGAATTTGTCATGAACATGCATCATTCATATTAGTGAATTTTAATCATGCACAATAGTAATTTGTATCTGTGTTCCCTATTATAGAGGAACGACCACTGCCAGATATTGCCGGGACTTCGAGGCAATAAATAGTAAGGGCGATTTAAGGTCAGTAATGTTAGTAATTTTTGTAAGTAATACAGGTAACACAGTCAAGGTTGTAAGTACTACAGGTAAATAACTTCAGTAAGTAAGTAATAGGGGTAAAATAATTTCAGTAAGGAATATCGGTAAATAAGTAAGAGACCTGGGACGGTCTCACTTTGATTTGTTCTGTACTGAATTGTGTACTGTTCCGGACAAGGAATGTCTGAGTGCTCATGTGTGCTGTACTGATTGTGTACTGTTCCGGACAATGAACGTCCGAGGCGATTGTTGCATGATTATTTTATTGGAAGTGCTAATTTTATTGCACATG
>JAOTAZ010000002.1:13859686-13870134 GCA_025629785.1 Erythroxylum oxycarpum | reverse complement strand
AAAATTTTATCCTTTAACAAATATCTTATCTTTAAACAAAATCTTCAATTTTAACTTTGAATCAATATTTCCAACAAGGATGAAACAAGTCTCGCAGCTTCATCATCTGGATTAGTATCCATGAGAACTCCCTTGCACAAGGAGCTTGCCAAAAATTCAGATTTTTCAAATGAAACTCACGAATCCATTTGACCCATAGAGCATTATGATCCATGTATAAACGCTAAAGCCTTTTGCACATTAAGACTTTCTGTATTGAATAGATTGAAACCATTCCCTATCCCCCAAATTTCTTAGGAATCACTATCTCACTCCATTTAACCTATGCATTATGAGCATTCGCAGATCGACCAGTCCATAGGAAAGCTTTTATAAATTTGTCCACCTCTTAAGCACTTTCCTAGGCAAGCCTATATGAGCAGGCTAATAGATATGAAAACTACTTAAGACAGAAATAATAAGTGTAATTCGAGCACCATAAGATAGAAACCTATTTTGCATACATTCACTTGTGCCTTAATTCTTTCAAGTAGAGTGAGACAGTCATTATACTTCAGCTTAAAAGCAGTTATGAGAACACCCAAATAGGAAAAGGAGCATATTTCACATTCAGCCTAGCTAGATTCTAAATTTTAGTAAGATTCTGCACATCAGCAGAGAGATACATACAACTTTTTGTGGTATTAAGCTTCAACCCAAACCAATTAGCAAATATCTCCAATCCATGGATCATCATGGTAATCGATTAAGAATTGGAACCACATAATATCAAAAGATCATCTGCATAAAAGAGAGGCAACGAGATTGAGATGTTCACAATTGTAGTGGAACTGGAAGTTCCTATGCATGAGATCAACTTAGTTGTTAGTCAGGAAAAACCTTCCATCACAAGACTAAACAAATAAGGCAACAACAGGTCTCTTTAACGAATTTCTTTAGCTATCTTATTGCAACAAATATTTTGATATAATGGCAGTTTTTTAGTTCTTAATAAAATTAGCAAATGATCTTCCATAAAAATTATTGTATTTTATTATTTATAAGTCAATAAAAGGAATTAGAATTTTTTTTCAATTTATTAAAAGTGGTTTTTTAATTATACAATTCCTTTGGGGAAATCAAGTATTGAGAAATAGTGAATGATCTTATCATCTTTACAACTTTTTTAGGAAATTGATTTATTAATGAAATATTTTTATTAAGACATATGTTATGATATCTTATAATGTAACTAATTTTGGGCATTATTTGAAATTGAACTTAGTTGGACTTATGTAGGACTCTTTCAAGATAAGGTTGATTAAGTTTAAAAATCTAATTATGATAAGATTTAATGCATAGCCTATTTTCGAGATAATGGCTATCTAAGGTAGCAATATCTTTACAGATTTGTTTTAACCATTGTAGCCATCTTTGGCTATGTTTCACTTGATGTGTTGGTTGAATGCCATCTTTGGCTATGTTTCACTCGATGTGTTGGTTGAATGGTTGTCGTTCTTGTGGAAAAACGACAGGTAACTCGTGAATTGACAACTAGGATTTTTGGGCTATCTTGGATAATATTTTAGCAGTTGATTTTACGATAATGGTTATCCAATTTTGGAGCTGTGAATTCTTTAGTTTTTTTCGAAAGACAATTGGGGGTTGTCTTGGTGGTTAAGTGTGTGCAATTTGGCAGTTAATATTTTTTATTTTTGCGTGATTTTGGTCATGTTGTTCATTAACGATGGAGTGTTGATTTTGTGACTGTCATTTGTGATTTATGATGTACGAATACTACAGAAGGTTTCATGATCTTAATAGCAGTTGTTCTTGTTTGATTGTGTGATTTTTGTTGGGCTGATTGGGTGTTGATTGTTTGTGTGTTTCTAGTGGCCGTCGATAGTGGTGGTGATGTACAAAAAACTCCAGCAATCATTGTGGATTTTGCAGCTTCAAGATTTGTAACATTTCAGTAAAGAAACATTTATTTGGTTGTAGATTTCTTAGTGGACAACTTCTGATCTTTCGTTGACGAAGATGGAATTATTAGGGGGGTTATTCTTATTCTCTCAAGTGTATTTTTATACTGATCGTGTTATTGGGTGTGAATTACTTGTACGGGTTGTGAGAATGAGAGATAATATCAAGAGTTGAGTGAGTCGGCTCAATATAGCCTTGTATAAAAATATTGTCGTTAGTGAAAGTATTAAGCTAGGTGAGGGCCCTGCAAATATAGGCAAGGTGTACTAAACTACGTTAATAAATTTTTAGTGTTGATTTGTTATTTTGCATTTAATCTTTCTATTTTCACTTGTGTTAGAAACAACTGCAGCCAAAGCAAAATTTTTGCGAAACTACATCCTTTCAAATTTTCAATTGGTATTAGAGCAAGTCATCGAATCAAAACTTGGAACATCAAATTGGTGTAGATCATGTTTTGCAAATATGGCTACAAGAGAAGAAGCATCAATCACTAGGTCACCGTTATTAGATGGTTCCAATTATCCTACGTGAAAATCATGGATGAGAGTATTCATTCAGGCATAGGGAACAAAAGCGTTGAACTCAGTTTTACATGGCTAGACACATCTAGTGAAGGGAGAAGTAATTCGTAAAGATGCATCTGAGTGGACAAGGGTTGAAGAAGAGAGAGCACTTGTAAATTCTCAAGCTATGCATGTCATCTTAAGTGCTGTTGATGGTCATTTTTCAATGATATCAACTTGTGAATCGGCAAAAAAAGCGTGTGATACTTTGCAAACTATACATAAGGGATCAAAATCTGCCAAATGTTGGCTGTGAGATTTGAAGAGTAGAAGATGGATGAGAGTGAAACCATTGGAGACTTCCATGAGAGACTGCGTGACATAGTAAACTAGGCACATCAACTTGAGAAGAAGTATTCAAATATGAAACTTGTTAAGAATACATTAAGATCATTACCACCAAGATTCATACCAAAAATTGTAGCCATTGAAGAAGCTTATGATATCAATGAATTGTCGTTGGATAAGGTCATTGGGATTCTTATAATCTTTGAGATGAACTTGTTAAAGGACAAATGAGAGAAGAGAAAAATATTGGCATTACAAGCTAAAATTGGTAAGGTCGTGTTATTGACAAGAAATTTCAGCAAGTGGTTAAAGAAACTGAAGAAGGATAGACCCGAGTTTAGGCAAAATGGTAGTAGCTCATCAAATAGCAGTTTTAAACAACAAGTTAAAACTCAAAAGAGTGAAAGAAAAGTGAAAAAAATTCAATGTCATGAGTGTCAAGGCTTTAGACATGTGCAAGTAGAATGTCCTAACACTTTGACAAAGATAAAAGGGAATTCCTATACAAGCACGTGGAGTGAAAATGAATCCGAATGTGAGTATAGTAGTGAAGAAGAAATTGTAAGTAGTGCTACATTAGTTGCTTTATACAAGAAAATTCCAGTTGCATTTTTAACAACATTTAAGAAGGAATAATTGATGATGAAACTGTGCACAAAACCGTCCAAAACTTCGGGAAAAATAGAAATAGATCATGTTAAAGTTTAATTTCATATTATGACATTGATGACAATGATTTAGATGACAAAAAGGAAGATATTTATGAAGCCTATGAATTAATGTATGCAAAAGGGGTGCAAATGTACAAGAAGAATGAAAAGTTAAAGAAGGAAAACTCATCTATGAAGAACATCTTTCAAGATTTTGAGAAGAAGTTGTCATTTACAATAAATGAGCTTGATGAAACAAAATTGAAGTTGATTAGCACGAAAAAAGGAATAATAATGATAAATAGAGGTACGAAAAAACTAGAACAATTGTTGGAAATTACTAAAGATTAAAGGAGAGTTGAAAGGTGTTGGTTACAAAGGTAAGTGTTCTAGGTGAATGATAATAAAATCGATGATGCTAGAATTGTCAAAGGAGAAATTGAATCGAAGGTTCATACCTATATGTCACTTTTGTGGGGTTAAGCACATATAAGATCGAAATGCTACAAGTTATTACAAATGATATCTCAAAAGGCTCAAAACCTAAAATCTATATACTCTTCATTAAATTTTCAGCAGCAGTTTATGATATCGGAGCACACTTAGGTTTGAAAGGTCAATTGCAAGCTCTTGTAGTTTTTAAATCCATGAAGGCTACTTCATATGATGGTTGGTATTTTGATAGTGGATGTTCGTGTCATATGATAGGAGAAAGAAGTTACTTGGTCAACTATCTAAGTTATATAGCCAGACATGTTATTTTCAGTGATGGAAAGAAGGCTTCGGTCATTGGACGAGGGGCACTTTGCATGGATGGGCTGCCACACTTTAAGAATGTTCTTCATGTTAATGGGTTAAAAACAAACTTGATAAGTATCAACCAACTTTGTAATGATGGATTATTAGTTAAATTTATAAGTGATTGAGTGCGGGGTGTTAATCGAAACAGGAGAATGTCTTGTGAGTGGCAGAATATCAGTAGATAATTGTTGCATATTGTAAGCCACTACTTCTTGTAAATCAACCTCATCTAATGACAA
The DNA here is from genome assembly GCA_025629785.1 of Erythroxylum oxycarpum. Lineage (NCBI taxonomy): Eukaryota > Viridiplantae > Streptophyta > Magnoliopsida > Malpighiales > Erythroxylaceae > Erythroxylum > Erythroxylum oxycarpum. Next base: position 13,865,628 of record JAOTAZ010000002.1, on the reverse strand, counting down.
TAGAAATCTATAGCATCAAAATCTTGGTCATGTTAACTATGAGCTTATCAACAAGTTGAGGAAGTTTAAAGCTGTGAAAGGTTTACCCATAATGAACAAAAAGAATAAGACGGTATGTAGTGCATGTCAAATAGGTAAACAGACGAGAGTGCCTTACAAAAATATTAAACATGCCACTTCCTCACGTATATTGGAATTAATTCACATGGACTTGGTTAGTCCAACACATCATGCTAGCATTGGTGGAATGAAATATTTTTTGACTTATGTCGATGATTACTGTAGATACACTTGGGTATCGTTCTTGAAAGAAAAATCAAATGATTTTAAGGCTTTTAGAAGCCTATGTGTGCAGGTAATGAATCTGAAAAATGTGACAGTGTTGAGAATACGATCAAATCACGAAAAGGAATTGAGAATACAAGCTTTAATGATTTTTGTGATAAAGATGGTATCATACAAGAATTTTCAGCACTCCACAATAAAATGGAGTCGCAAAGAGGAAGAATTGAACCTTTTAAGAAATGGCCAAATCTATATTGAATGGAAAAAATGTCAATGTGGATTTGGGTTGAAGCGGTGAATACATCATGCTACGTATGTAACATAGTTCATCTTAGAAATATATTGAACAAAACATCTTATAAACTATGGAAGGGGAAAAAACCAAATATAAACTACTTTTTTGTTTTTGGCAGCAAGTGTTACATTCTTAGAGATCAGGAACAACTCAAAAAATTTGAAAGCAAGAGTGATGAAAGGATTTTTCTCGGATATTCAATTCATAGTAAAGCATACCGAGTCTTCAACCAAAGAACCAAAAAAGTGCTAGAATCCATAAATATTGTGATAGATGATGTATCTTAATTACATGATAAAGTGGTAGAAAAGAACTTACAAAACCATTCTTACGAACCATCTTAAACAAGCAACAAGACAAGAATAAAAAAATTGCCCAAATTTGCAATTAGTTACTGCTAGTGAAGAAACTGTCCATGTAGAAGAATTGTCTATTGCTTCGGATAATCAAACTACCAAGACACTCGATGCGGAAATAATTCCTCCAAATAATGAAAAATCGAGAGAAAATGATTTAAATAGGGATCCTCCTTCATAGATCAGAAGAAGTCATCTGATTGAGAACAAAGATCAGTGAGAGAAGAAAAACAAGGGAAAGAAAAAGAATAGATTATCGAGAACTCGCGAGACTTTTATGTTATACCTCTTCATTCGAGCCTAAAAATGTTTAAAAAAGCCTTATAAGATGAGTTATGAATAGCAGCTATATATGCAAGAAGAATTGACTCAATTTCCTTGCAATGACGTCTGGGAATTAGTGACAATACCATATAATGTGAATGTAATTAGAAAAAAATGGGTGTTCGTAATAAAAAACTGATGAAAAAGGCAATGTGACTAGAAATAAAGCAAGATCAGTGGCTCAAGGTTATTCTCAAATTGAAGGAATTGATTTCGACAAAACTTTTGCACCAGTGGCAAGACTTGAGTCAATCAGACTACTTTTTGGTTTATCATGTTCGAAGAACTTCAAACTATACCAAATGGATGTGAAGAGTGCCCTCTCGAATGAGTTTATATAAGAAGAGGTATATGTTAAGCAGCCAAAAGGTTTCACTGATTCAGTACATGTTGATCATTTTTCAAGCTACGGAAGACTCTTTACAATCTCAAGTAAGCGCCAAGAGCTTGGTATGAAAAAGTTTGTCAATATCTACTTAAGCAAGGCTATGAAAAAAGGTAGTTTGATAATACCTTATTTCTTAAAAAATTCAGATCTAACTTAATGATTGCACAGATTTATGTTGATGATATTGTATTTGGTTCCATTCATCTGAAGATGGTAGATAAATTTGTCAAATTGATGACGTATGAATTTGAGATGAGTATGGTAGGTGAACTGAATTTCTTTTTGGGTTTACAAATTAAACAAATGAAGGATGACATCTTTGCATTGTAAACAAAATATGTGAAGAATTTAGTGAAGAAGTTTGGTCTTTAAAATGGAAGGCATGCTAGAACTCTTATGATTTTATCTACGAAGTTGAACAAAGATGATAATGGGAAAAATGTCGAAGTACACCTATATAGAAGCATTATTGGAAGCCTACTTTACTTAACCACAAGTATACCGGATATCAGTTATAGTGTTGGAGTTTGTGCTCAGTATCAATCTAACTCAAAAGAGTCGCACTTGACAATGATAAAGTCAATTATCATGTATGTCAATGGTACTTCTAAGTTTGGTTTATGGTATTTATGTGATTCTACCTCCTATTTGGTTAGGTATAGTGATGCAGATTGGGCATAAAATTTGGATGACCAAAAAAGCACCTCAAGTGGTTGTTTCTTTCTAAGTAATAATCTAATTTCGTGATATAAGAAGAACCAAAATTCCATCTCCTAGTAACCGTAGAAGTGGAATACATAGTTACTGGTAATTTTATGGATGAAACAAATGTTAGAGGATTATGGAATGATTCAAGATGTGTTTATAGTTTTATGTGATAACAAGAATGCTATAGATAACTCAAAGAATCCGGTTCAGCATTCGAGAACAAAATATATCAACTTGAAGCATCATTTTATAAGAGAGCTTATGGAGACAAAAGGTTCAGTTCTTTGCTATGTAGAAACAAAGAAGCAATTGGCCAATATTTTTATGAAACCTCTTGATTCAATCAGGATTAAATTTCTTTGAGGGGCTTTGGGACTATATGCTTTATGTTTTTGATATATTTAGTAAAACAATTGGGGAGGGGATTTGAAAGGGATTAAATCCCTAATTTGTCTTTCTTTCATTTTCGTTACCGCCCACTGAAATCCATTCCCTCTTTTCTTTATTTTGTACTTTGGTTTATATTTTGGCTTTGCTATCTTCCCCTACAAGATAGGTTAACCTCTCTCATCACGTGGGTGTTTCTCTCTTGGCTCTCTCTCTCTCCATTGACACCACCTACTTCATCTTCCTTGGGTTTTCAATTTTTGGAGTTTAAATGGGCAAGACAAAACATCAAGATCTATTGTTGTAGAGAAGTCACCGTCGGCATCCATTCCCTCCACTACCAACCCTACTTGACGTTCTAATTGACTTCAACTTCATCCAACACGTGGGAGAACAATTACTGGGGTTTAGTCTTCCTCAGAAGTGCCTATTGATATTCCTGACTTCTCCTTTGTTTGGGTCAAGCCATCAAGACATGAGGATGCATTGCATGTACTTTTTTCACTGGTAGAGGATTTTAAACTCGATTTTGACAAAGCTCTTATTGAGAATATTGATCCTAGTTATACAATTAGGTCATCACTAATTGTCCCTCTTGCTACTCCTCAGAAATTGACCAAACAACTGGCTGAGAAATTAGTCTGATCATCTTGCAGAGTCTCTCCAGTCAAAATTTCAACTGATAATGTTGTGTCCTATACGTTTTACACTTCCGATGTAGCATATAAATGGGACTCCATTGCTAACATCGGGTTAGTTCTTCATCATCTTACAAATCTAGATGAATTTCAGCAATTTTGTTTAGATGTTTTGTTGATTGAAAGAACCTTATTGAATGTTATATTGTTGCTGTAACACTTTGATTCAGCCTTGGTGAAAGAACTTTATTGTAATTTGGATAAAGATATATTTCCTGAATCTGCTTTGTGCCATCAATTAGTGTATGTGAGGGTAAATTGATTCAATTTGATCTCGATATGTTGAATTTATTTTTAGGGTTTGATAATCTGCTTGGTGACCATATTTATAATGATGATTAGACTGTGAAAAATGATAAGATGGCAACTATGTTAATTGAAGGAAGATTAACAGTATGACATCTACTTCGACTTTACGTGACGCAAAAATATTTTGTGATCTAGAAGTTGGTTTTGGCAAATTGGTTGCCTAGTACACATGTGGTTTTTGTTTATCTAGTGCAGGCTAAGTTAGTTTATGCCATTGGTACTAAGGCAAATTTTAATTTGGGAAGACTTATCATTGAAGCAATGCTTGCAATTGATGGTAAGCCTCAATCTTTGTTATACTTTTTTTGTGCTTGATTACCCAATTCTTATATGTCAATGGTGTTCCTCGATTAGCTTTAAGTATTCTTGAGCCTATGACATTAATGAATATTTTATCGAGGATCTTGAATATGAATAAGTAAGCTTAGGTGGTAGGTTTGCCCTATTCCTCACCTGGGCCTTCTGATGCTTTAGCCTCTTCACCTATCAATCCTCGTGCTACTCTGTTTAATGAAATTGATCAGATTGAAGGTATTTTTCACGTTAGGATTGATGCACTTTGTCAACTAAAGCAGCAAGTTCTTCATTTCTCGGCTAATTCCTAATTGTACTTTCTGGCATCTTTTATCCCAAGGCGAGAAAACTATAGTTTAGGAAACACATTTATATTTGGATGCTTTGTTGGTTGTAATTTGTTAACTTTGGATATTTTATTATGTTTGTATCTCGTTGTTGATTAACGAGGAGTTCCCATGTGATTTATGAATATGCGTCCAATTATTTTTCTTTAGGGGAAATTTCATTATGTGACAAATAATGCCAACAAGAGGAAGATTGTTAAGATATATGTTATGATATCTTATTATATAATTTTAGGCATTATTTGAAATTGGATAGTTAGACTTAATTAGGACTCTTTCAAGTTAAGATTGATTAAGTTTAAAATTCTAATCAAGTGGGATTTAATGTATAACCTATTTTGGTGTTAGTGGCTATCTAAGGTAGCAATATCTTGCAGAATTGTTTTAACCATTACAGCTATCTTTGGCTATGTTTCACGTGATATATGGGTCGAATGGTTGTTGTTCTTGAGTGGAAAACGATAGGTAACTCGTGAATTGGTAGCTAGGATTTTTGGGCTATCTTGGATAATATTTTAGAGCTGATTTTACTGTGATGGTTATCTAATTTTGGAGTTACGTATTGTCTAGTTTTTTTTACAACAATTAGGGGTTGTCTTGGTGGTTGAGTGTGTGCAATTGGGCAGCTGATATTTCTAGTTTTTGCATGATTCTAATCGTGTTGTTCATTGATGCTGGAGTGTTGATTTTGTGGTGTACAAAAACTCTAAAAGGTTTCATGATCTTAGTAGCTGTTGTTCTTGGTCAATTGTGTGATTTTTGTTGGGTTAATTAGGTGTTGATCATTTGTGTGTTTTTGGTGGCTGCTGATAGTGGTGGTGTTGTATGAAAAACTCCTGTGGCCGTTTTAGATTTTGCAGCTTCGATATTTGTAACGTTTCAGTGAAGAAACATTTATTTGGTTGCAGATTTCTTAGTGGATAACTTCTAATCTTTCATTGAAGAAGCTAGAATTATTAGGGTTTTTTATTCTCTCAAGACCCCGTTTGATTGGCGGGAAAGTAAGGTGAATTTGGAATATGATTCCTCGAAAAATAAATACATGAAAAGTTAAGATATTCACATGTTTGGATACTTATAAGAATTCTAAAAGAAAAGTTGGGTAGATTCTTATTATAATGTTTGGTATGCAACAGTATTTCATGGAATGTAACTTAATTTTGACTTGTGTTTCCAATTATATCCCTACAAACTGAATATAAATTGAAAACGTTAAATAAGAAAAAATATGAACCTGAAGATTGTCGACTGAAACTTCTAAGCAAAAATATTCAAAATCCTACTAACAGGAGAAAAATAAGAATAGTTGAAGACAATATTATGAATATCGGTACGTATCAACAGGTACGTATTATACTGGACCAAAACGGTACGAAATAAAAGGTGGTCATACCGGGTTTAAATACCGGTTGATACTAGCCCGTTTTGAATAGTATCAACCGGTATTCAAAATACCGGCTAATACCGAAATTTTTTTAATACCAGCTAATACCGAAAATTTTAAAAAATAGGGAGACATGTTTGCAAAATTTTAAAAAATTTTTAAAATTT
>JAOTAZ010000002.1:13821635-13837980 GCA_025629785.1 Erythroxylum oxycarpum | reverse complement strand
AAGTATTGTTAAATGATTGTAATAACTGCAAATGTTTACTACTGTCTACTGTTTATGCCGCGCTAATGAATGTTTCAGAAAAAAAAATTTTGTACTGAGTGTTGACTGACTGATGTAGTACGCCACCCTCACGGGGCACGGACTCGGATATCACCGACGGTATCGGGTTCGGGTCACGCGGGAGTGGGGTGTTACAAAAAATCATGGGCTAAACCAACAAATAGATCCAATAAATTCAAATAGGAATTTACAAAATTTAATCCTGAACAATTGACCATGCTCAAAATATTATCTCACCTTATGACTACAAGTTGTGTCATCAAATTTGATGATTGAAACCGATCAATGTAACAATATTAACCCAAAAAAAATAATCTTTATAAACACCTTATTTTTTAAAAATCAACAAAAGGATGATAAAACTTTTTTTGTTTACTTTCACTTAGTTTTTCTTTACTTTTTGGTGTTTTAGCCACTCTCATATTAAACCTACACATTTTTCTCTTTTATATTATGAAAAGAAGATTTTTCCAATGCCACTCTAGCTTTAAGGAAATCAAGGATATACATAATCACAGAGAGTTACACAATCGTCACACACGATCTTGTATATCTAAACATAGACTTATACATGATCGTGTATGTCTTCATTCTTTCACGTCATTTTGCACAAATTTTCAGAGACTTATATGGTTAACTCACACGGCCATGTAAGTAAAGGGCATAGGCATGTAGCACTTTACATGATCGTGTCTGCACAGAAAAGGTTGTTCTAACCATCATTCATCTTGTCTTCACTCGTTCACCATCCCTACGAGCTATAACATTTTCTACGATCACTGAAAAGTCATACTTGTCTCAAAATAGGGCTAGATACTCAATAATCTCCGCTCCAGCTTAATTATGGGGAAGACCTCGTGATGTTTCAACATCTACTTAAGAGATATCCCAACAAGCTTACTACAAAACTTATGCTTGCTTTTAGTTAGTCAACATATCAGCACCATTCATGTCTGTATGAATCTTCTTCAACATCAATTATTGATCCTCAATCACAGATCTCAACTAATGATATCTGACATCTATATGCTTTGTGCAAGAATGATACATAGTATTTTTGCTCAATTCAATAACACTTTGACTATTAGAGAATACTATATATTCTTCTTGCTTAACATCCAACACTTGAATGAACCTTTTCAGTGAGAGCATTACCTTAGCAGCTTCCAATGCAACTACATACTTTGCTTTAGGAATTGATAAGGATACACACTTTTGCAACTTGGATTTCCACTTTGCTTTAGGAATTGATAAGGCCACACACTTTTGCAACTTGGATTTCTATGAAATGCCCCTTATAAACATAAATAGAAAACCTTAAGTGAATTTTCTACCATTAATATCTCCAACAATATCTACATCCGTATAACCTTTTAGAATTGGCTCATTAATCACTAAAACAAAAACTCCACTTACACGTACCTCTCAAGTATCTCAAAATCCATTTCATTGCTTCCTGGTAGATCTTACCCTGATTAAACAACTATCTGCTCTCTAACCCAATAACTTGTCCAATATCAGCTCTTGTACACGCCATTCCATACATCAAAGACCATATTGTAGATGAGTATGGAATACAAGAGATACCATTTTCTCCTTTTTTATTCAAGGAACTGCACGCTTGCTCAACTTGAAGTGAGATGCTAGTGGCATGCTAACTGGTTTAGCACGCTTCATATTGAACTTTTCTAAGACCTGTTCAATATATCTCTTTTGTGACAACTATAATTTCCTACTCTTCTTGTCTTAAGTTATTTTCATGCCTAAAATCTACTTTGCATGTCCCAAATCTTTCTTATCAAAGGTTTAGACAAATCTTCCTTTAATTTTTGGATTATTCGAGCATTTTGACCCAAAATCAATATGTCATCAATATATAGAAGAAGAATGATGAAGTTCCCACTTATGAAATTCTAGAAATACACAAAAGGGTTGACATAAGTTTGCATGTAACCATAACTTATCATAATGGAGTCAAACTTTCGATACCACTGCGTTAGAGCTTGTTTCAAACTGTATAAGCTTTTCTTCAGTTTGCAAATTGGATTCTCCTTACCTTTAGCTTTGAAACCTTCTGGTTGCACCATGTATATCTCTTCTTCTAAGTCTTTATGCAAGAACATTGTTTTAACATCCAAATACTCTATTTTAAGATATAAACTAACAGTCAAACCTAATACTATTCAAATTGAGATCTTCTTAACCACTGATGAGAAGATGTTATCAAAATCTATACCCTTCTTTGGACGGAACCCTTTCACCACTAGCCTTGTCTTATGCTTTACCATCTTATCATCATCTTTCTTTATCCTAAACACCCATTTATGCGTTAGTTCTTTTTTGCCTTTTGGAAGTTTCACAAGTTCATATATATCATTCTTCGTCAGAGAGTTCATTTCTTTGTGCATAGCTATGAACCAGAAATCTTTGTATTTCAAAAATACAAACTCTTGCACATTTTTAGGCTCCCCTTAGCAGTAACTAATAGATATTCTAAACTTAAATATCTTGTAAAAGACATTTATCCCTTATCGACCTTCAAAGTTGCATATCATTAGCTATTGGATCCTTTTTCTTCCCCTACTCATTATCCTCAATGACTTCATCTTCAACATTGTCTAGATGTGGTTCGTATAGCTCATCATTTCTAGGTTATACTTGATCACTATCAGCATGTGCTTGGTCAAACTCTTCATCTCCTTCATCTATGGACTACTCAGTAGTGGTAAAAATTGGAGAACAATTAATAATACCATAAGAGGAGCTACTATATGTAACCTTATCTCCTTTTAAAAGGTTTGTACCTCTTTCGTGCTCTTGGAAAATCAAATCTTTGCTCCTGACCACTTTATGCTTCTCTGGGACAAAGAGTGAAGTCAAACTAATCATTGAGTCAAGCTTCTGTCTCTGATCATGAGATACATATTTAAATATCTTGCAACCAAATACTCTTATATGATGATATGTGCTATCTTTACTTGTCCATGCTCTCTTACTAATTTTAAAATTCAAGGGAACTTAGGGAGCTTAATTGATTAAATAGATTGTAGTTCTAACTGCTTCACCCTAAAATGTCTTTAGTAACTTAGAAATTTTAAGCATGTAACGAACCTTCTCAATTCTTCTGTTCATCCTCTCAGAAACACCATTATTTTGTGAAGTACCAGGTTCGGTCCTCTCATGTTTAATTTCATGCAATATAGTAATCTTTAAACACCTTACAAGTATACTCACCTTCATTATGTAGTCACAGACACTTTAGCTTCCTCCCAGCTTCCCTTTTTTTTACCATGGTATGAAACTTTTGGAAAGTTTCAAAAACTTGACTCTTTGCCTTTTAATATGTATGCCCAAGTCTTCCTCGAAGCATTATCAGTAAATATAAAAAAATATTTGTACCTCCTTATGGCTTCTCCTCAATTAAACCACAGACGTCTAATTTTACCAGTTATAATATTTTCATCTTCCTTGTAGATCTTATATTGAAAGAGACTTTATACTGCTTTTTTTCTAAATAATGATCACAAGAATTAAGCAGTAGGATGTTTTTGACTGTGATAAAAGGATTTACCATCCAGTAATTTTATTCCCTTCTCACTCTTGTTCCCCTATCATCGATGCCATAGATTTGGAGAAGTTTCCTCTTCATTAGTATTTACTTCTCCACCGCACCTTTAAGTGTGTCTTTACAATATGCAGTATATCTCTTCTCAAGCAACAATAATTGCTTCCTTACATAGTTTTCACTCCCTATCCCTAGAAGTGTGCTAGAATCCTTTTTAATCTAACAAATTTAGCCATAAATTTGGAGTTAACAAGTATATGACATTTATTTGAACTCAAATAGCACACATACCAACAATCTTTGAAAATATTGATTTTCCATCTTTACCCTGCTAAAATCTTTACTCTTATAGTTTGAGAAGTACTCCCTTTTTAGAACATAATGATACAAAGCTCATGTGTCAATTAGCCACTCAAAACCAAATCACTAATATAAAGAAATTCACTTGTCGCACAAATTAAGGACAATTCATCATCCGTGCTTGTAGTAGTTGCAACTGTATTCTTATTATCTCCATCATTCTAATGATCTTGATTTTTCTGATCCCTTTTCCACTTATAATAAAACCCCTTAATTTTTCTTTACTTGTAGCAATAATAGTATGTCTTCACCTCTTTCTCACATTTGGACTTCGATAAGTTCTTTGTCATAATAATAGCCTACACATTGTCAACTCCTATCTCTTTTCTTATGATTTCTCCATTGAATGTACTTTCTAATTGACCCTTGTTAAATATAATATCTCACACCATAACTACAAGTTTTCTCACCAAGTTTTAGGATTGAAACTAAGTTAATGTAACAATTAACAAAACTCCCAAACTAATCCTGAAAATAATATCTATAAACAACTTATTATTAAAAAATCAACAAAAGGATGATAATACTTTTCTACTTATTTTACTCAGTTTTCTTCATTTTTTAGTGTTTAGCCACTTTCATATAAAACCTACACCTTTATCTCTTTTATATTTTGAAAATACGGTTTTTTTGCATTGCACACACATAGATGGTCATATAAGTGAACATGTCTTTTCTAGATTCATCAAAATTACAGATGTACATAGTTATAGAGAGTTACACAGTTTGAGCATATCATGAACACAAACGTGTACACGACTATGTATATTTTCATCATTTCATATCCTTCTGCAGCATTTATAGAGACTTACACAATCATCTAAACAAAAGGACATAGGTTTTAGAACCTTACATGGTCGTGTTTACCTAGAAAACCTTATCCTAACTTTCATCCGTCTTGTCTTCACTCGTTTATCATTCATATGAAGCAAAAAAGTTTCTATGATCATCGAAAAGTCATATTTATTTTAAAATAAGGCTTGACATTTAATAATCTCCCCCTCCAACCTAAGTATAGGGAAAAGTTATAACGATTTAACATCTATTTGAGAGACATCCTAACAAGTATACTAAAAAGCTCATACTTACTTATGAGAGCTACTTTTGTCAACATATCTGCACCATTCATGTCCGTATGAATCTTCTTTAACATCAATTGTTGCTCCTCAATCACAAACCTCAACCAATGATATATGGCATCTATGTGCTTTGTGTGAAAATGATTCATAGTATTTTTACTCAAGTTAATAACACTTTAACTATCACAGAATACTACATATTCTTCTTGGTTCATATCCAACTCTTAAAGTAAATTTTTCAACTAAGGCATCTCCTTAACGACTTCTACTATAGTTACATACTTTGCTTCAGTTGTTGATAAACCCACACACTTTTGTAGCTTGGATTGCTATAAAATGCCTCCCCTTGCAGACTTAAATAGAAGACCTAAAGTAGAATTTCTACCATAAGATCTCCAACCATATTTGCATCTATATAACCTTCTAGAATTGGCTCACCATCACTAAAACAGAAACTCCCCTTGGATGTACCTCTTAAGTATCTCAAAATCCATTTCACTACTTCCCAGTGAACCTTATTTGGATTATACAAGTATTTACTTACTAACTCAATAGCCTATGCAATATCTGGTCCAAAACACACCATTGCATATATAAAAGACCTAATACAGATGAGTATGGAATAAAAGACATACCATCTTTCTCCTTTTCTTGTTGAGGAACATGTATGCTTACTCAGTTTAAAATGAAATGCCAGTGGTGTGCTATTTAGTTTAACATGCTTTGTATTGAACCTTTCTAACACATGTTCAATATATCTATCATATGGCAACCACAATTTCCTACTTTTCTTGTCATAAACTATTTTCATGCCTAAAATATGCTTTGCATGTCCTAAATCTTTCATATCAAAGGATTATAAAACCCTCCTTCAATTTTTGGATTATTTCATCATTATGACCCACAATCAACATATAGAAGAAGAATGATAAAGTTCCCACCCATGAACTTCCTTGAAATACATACAAGGATTGACATAACATTTTTTTTAACCATAACCTATCATAATGGAGTCGAACTTCTGATACCATTACCTTGGAGCTTGTTTCAACCTATGTAAGTTTTTCTTTAGCTTGCAATTTAGGTTCTCCTTAGCTTTAACCTTGAAACCTTTCGGTTGCTCCATATATATTTCCTCTTCTAAGTCTCCGTGCAAGAAGGTCGTTTTAATATCTAACTGCTCGAGTTCAAGATCCAAACTGGCAATACAATATTATTTAAATTGAGATCGTCTTAACCACTAGTGAGAAGATTTCATCAAAACCTATACCTTTTTTTTGTTGAACCTTTCACATCTAGCCTTGCCTTATGCTTCACCAACTTATTACCATCTTTATGTATCTTAAACACCTATTTATTCTTCATTTTTTTCCTTTTGGAAGGTTCACAATCTCACATGTATCATTCTTCTTCAGAGACTTCTTGCATAGCAGTGAACCAAAAATCTTTGTCTTCACAAAATGCAACCTCTTGCACACTCTCAGGCTCCCCCTCAGTAGTAACTAACAGATATTCTAAACTCTTATATCTTATAAAAGGCCTTTTGTCACTTTTCGACCTTTGAAGTTGTATATTATTAGTTATTGGATCCAGTTGTTCCCCCTGCCCATTATCCTCAATGAGTTCGTCTTCATCATTGTCTGGGTATGGCTCTTATAGCTTATCATTACCAAGTTATACATGATCACTATCAACGTATGTTTGGATACACTCTTCATCTCCTTCACTTATAGATTGCTCGTTAGTGGTAGAAATTAGAGAATAATTGATAGTGCCATAAGGTGAACTATTGTATGTAACTTTATCTCATTTGAGAAGATTTGCACCGTTCTCATTCTCCTACAATACCACATCTCTACTCTTGACCACTTTATACTTCTCTGGGTCATAGAGTATGACGCCAAACTGATCATCACCATAACTAATAAAGATGTATCATGTCATTTTTGAGTCAATCTTCTGTCTCTAATCCTTAAATAAAATTTTAAATACCTTACAACTAAATACTCTCAGATGATTATATGTGAGATCTTTACCTATCCATGCTCTCTTAGGAATATCAACCTTTAAAGGAATTGAGTGAGCTCAGTTGATTAAATAGACTGCAGTTTTGAATACTTCACCTCAAAATTTCTTTGATAGTTTGGGCATCCTGAGCATGCAACAAACTCCACAATTATTCTATTCATCCTCTCAGCAATACTATTACATTATGGAGTACTAGGTTCAGTCTTCTCACGTCTACTGTCATGTGATGTACAATAATCTTGAAAAAACTTTGGAAGTATACTTACCTTCATTATCTGTTTGCACACACTTCAGATTCCTCTCAGTTTCCCTTTCTACCATGGCATGAAACTTCTAAAAAGTTCTAAAAACTTGATTATTTGCTTTCAACATGTGTACCTAAATCTTAATTGAATCATTATCAGTAACTGTAGCAAAATATTTCTTACCTATTAACGACTCCAGCTCTAATATTTATGTCTTCTTATGGATCTTCTCTTGAAAAAGAATTTATGATACTTTCCTGCCAAACAATGACCACAATGATTAAGCAGTAGGTTGTTCTTGATTGTGATAAAGGATTTACCAACCAACAACTTTATTCCCTTCTCACTCATATACCCAATTGTTGATGACACATATTTAGAGAAATTTCCTCTTCAATTGTATATATTTCTCCACCACACACCTTAATTGTGTCTTATACAATATGCAACATATCTCTTCCCGAGAAATAGTCATTGCTCCCTTAGATAGTTTCCAGTTCCTATTCCCGAAAGTATTTTGAAATCTTTCTTGACCTAGCATATTAGCCAATAAAAAATTTAGTCATAAATTAGGGATGTGTCATACATCTCTCGAAGTTAGCAAACATCCAATATTTGTTTGAACTCATATATCACCATATTAACAATCTTGACAGAATTTTGATTTCCCATCTTTACACTTCCAAAGTCTCCACTCTTATAGCTTGAGAAGTACTTCCTTTTTGGAATATAATGATATGTAGCTCCTGTGTTAATCAGTTACTTAAAATCAGAATCACTAACATGGAGACATTCATTTGTCACATAAAGTAGGGACACCACATCATCCATACTTGTAGCAGTTACAATTGTATTCTTACCATCTCCATCATTTTGATGATCTTGATTTTTTTGATCCCTCTTCTACTTGTAACAGAACTTCTTAATTGTTTTTTGTTAAATCAGCAGTAATAAATTCAGAAAAGAAATTATGTACATCATGAGCTTGTACCAACTACAAACTCAAGTCCAAATTGAACAAACAACCAATAAAACAAAAACAAGATCCCTTCAAAAGTCCTGCATTCGAAACAACTCAATAGCAAGGAAATCTATGAATATAAATCACAAGCAAACAAACCAACATTCCAGAAACTACTCCAAGCCCTACCACAAAATCAATTAATACAAACCAAAGCCGAAAGGACCCAAACTTGGAGGCACCCTTGGGAAACCGACTGAACTGCATGGCTAAAGAGATATCCGCAAACAACCTCTCTACCTGCCTAAATGAGTAATGCCATCTATGCTTGATGTTGCAGTTGCTTCTGTTGACTCGAGAAAACTTGTTGAGTGAGCTGCTACCTTGGCAATGAGGGATCCCAAACTGATGGGAATCGATGATATGGTGACTGAATGTACTCTCAGGCCGATGGGAAAGCTGTTGAGTCCTACCTCCCCAAAATGTCTTTGCTATAACCTAAAACAAACCTGCAAGAAGATGTTAGAAGTTGAGAAGCCTCTCTTATCCTACCTACTCTCGGTGTTTGCTCTGAGTTGCTCCTGGACTAGAGTGATCACTCTAGCTTTCAATCCATCCACCCCCATAGCTTCATCTTTAAAAGTCCTGGCATTCCTTTCTTTCCACAGAGAGTAAACTACCACCGAAAGGAGAATAGGAAGTACCTTGGGATTCAAAGTTCGGATATTGTGTAGGAAACTAAGCCAAGAAGGCATTGTATGGAGGTTGAGATGAGGAGGAAGGGTGATATGGAAGAAGGATAGGCAATAAGTCCAAACAGAGTTAGAGTAAAGGCAGTAAAAAAATAAATGATTAACTGTCTTATTGGCACTGATACATAAGGAACAACAATTGGGAGTATTGAAATAAGTAATTTTGTCTCTTGTCTGTAGTTTGCCCCAAAAGGCCAACCAAAGGATGAAAGAACAATGTGGGCTATTCTTTTTAAACCACACCAGGGAATGCCAAGGGGTGTTTAGTTGGGGAGGTCGTAAAAAGGAATAAGCTGAAAAGTTAGTATAGACACGCCGGTTCATTGACCCTGCCAACCACTCCAAACTATCTTGCTGGGAGCTGAGCGGTTGGTATTGGAGTGGCTCTAGGAAGCCTAATGTATCACCTATTACCTCTTGCTAGCTCCACCTGTTATTCCTGATCACCTCTGAGACTGTGGCCATCATTTTTAACTCAGAACCATTAATAGCCATAGCAGTAGAGAAGTGTTGAAAAATACCTCTCGGATGCCAAGGGTCCTGCCAAAAGTAAGTAGAAGCTCCATTCCCTATCCTTATTCGGAATTGGTTCCCTAACTTATCCATAACAGCTAAAATTTTTCGCCAACTCCATGAACTATTGCTAGTAGGATGGATACTCTAAAAATTCCCTCGCCTAAGGATTATAGAGTGAACCCACTTCACCTAGAGAGATTCAGGGTCATGAAACAAAATCCAAATCCTATTGCCAAGAAGCACAGTATTCCAAGTTGGTAAGTGTTTAATCCCAAGACCACCTTCCTTTTTTGATCTACAGATATCGGACCATTTGACCTTAGCACTAGATCTCCTTAATGATAGAAGAAGGAAGTATGAACATGGAAGACCAATAGACTTGAAAGGAAGAGAGCACAAAGATAATCAACTGAAGCCTACTGGCATAGGAGAGACTCTTATTAGTCCACTTGTTGATCCTAGCATCAATTTTTTCCAACAGAGGACTACAATCCCTACGGGACAACCTACCAGTAATGAGAGGAACCCCAGATATTTAATGGGGAGACTACCACGCTTAATACCAGACATCAGCTCAATTTGAGGAGTCAAGTGATGCGCCTCAGGGGATAAGAAAAAATGGCTCTTTGTAAGATTCAAATCCAAACCAGACAAATGGGTGAAAGTTCGCACACAATCAAGCAAAGAAGTCACTAAATCCAAATCAGCATGACAAAAGAGCATTAGATCATCAGCGAAAAAAAGATGGTTGAGTTTTAAAGATTTACACCTCCAATGGTATTGGTATGAGGGATTACCATCTAAAGCCTTGTTCAACCGTCTAGAGAGGACTTCCATACTTAATATGAAAAGGAAAGGGGATAACAGATCACCTTGCCTCAGACCCGACTGACCTCTAAAGAACTTGGAAGGGGTACCATTAATGAGGACAGAATAAGACGGGGACGATATACATTCCTTTATCCAAGCAATAAATTGTGTAGGAAGACCTACGAAGACTAAAACATTGATGAGAAACTCCCAATGAATGGTGTCATAGGCTTCTTTTAGGTCTATTTTGAAAGCACAATGCTTGTGATTATTGGAAAGGTGATAATTACGAAAAATTTCCTGAGCCAACAAAACATTATCTGCTATGCGACGATTTGGAACAAAGGCACTTTGGTTTTGGCTAACAATATGGGGAAGAACAGGTCGAAGTCTATTGGCTATGATCTTAGCAATGATCTTATACAGAAAATTGCAAAAGGATATGGGTCTGTAATCGTGCACTGTGGTTGGTTGAGCTATCTTAGGGATAAGGGAGATAAAGGTAGAGTTAAGTTCCTTAAGAAGTTTCCCTTGCTCAAAGAAGTTTTTAATAGCCGCAGTAATTTCCTATCCTATAATTGGCCAAGACCGTCTGTAAAAATACCCATTAAAACTGTCAGGGCCTGGAGCCTTGTTCGGATTGAATGAATTAAAGACCTCAAAAATCTCTTGATCGGAAACTTCAGCTATAAGAGGGTTAGTAAGACTAGCGGGTAAAGGAAGTGGAAAGAGTGAGGCCACAAACTCTTTAGAAGAAGGAAGAGATTTGGAGCTCCCTATTGAATTCTAAAAATGGGTCAAAAACTGATCCTGAATCTCTTTGAACCCTACGATTCTTGTACCATTGGCCAATTGTAAGGAGTGAATAGAATTCCTATTTCTATGAGCAATGAGGGACTGATGAAAAAATTTTATATTTCTGTCCCCTTCGGTAAGCCATTTAATACGGGAAGCTTGCTTGAAAAAAGATTCCTAATCACTAAGCGCTTTAAATAAAGCAAGGATGGCTTCATTCTCTCTATCTTTTAAAAGGGAAGAATGGGGGTTGAGTTGCAACTGATCTTGGAGACAGTTGAGAGTGGCCTCACATCTCAGCACACAAACACAAACATCTCCCATTTGACTCGAGTTGAGGGATTTGAGGGCTCTCTTGATAAATTTAAGCTTGGACACTACCTAAAACATAGGAGTGCCCCTGAGCTGAGTAGACCAGCCATCTTCAATGAGTTGAAGGGAGGTAGGATGGGAGGCTAGGAAGTTAGAGAACCTAAAGGGGGAGCCTCTCTTTTGCTGACTGAGAGAGGTCTTGACCACTAAAGGAGAGTGATCTGAGACATTCGGATTAAGAATGACACTATAAGAATTGGGGAACTCAGAGCACCACTCAGAATTGATGAGAGGTCTATCTAGTTTCCTTGCTACAAGGAGATCTCCACGTTGTTTATTGGTCTAAGTAAATGTAGGACCAGAAGAATTAAGATCAAACACTGCACAGTCTGCTACACAATTCCTAAAGTCCCTCATGCCTTGCAAGGTCATGAAACTTAATGGTTCTGCCTCATGCGAGTTCAGGATCGCATTAAAATCACCAGCTATAAGCCAAGGTTGAGTCCCCACAGTGGAAGAGATATGGTGCAAGGCTGACCAGAGATGATGCCTATGATTGAGATTATTGGACCCATACACACAAGTGACAAGGAAGGGGGAGGAGCTATGGCAGGGAGTAATCTCTAGATGGATAATTTGGTCATTAGAGAATAACCTAGAACAAGAGATACTATCTGCATTCCATGCTATGACTATCCTAGCATTAGAGGCCTGATCGATGTTGGAAGAGTAATGCCAATGAGGAAACATCAAGGAGCAAATATTGTGCAGGAGACAGGGGGATCTTATTCGAGTTTCAGTCTTACACACAAAAGCAGGAGAAAGACTCTTAAGACAAGCCTTGACAGCTAAATGTTTATTAGGGCTATTAAGCCCTCTCACATTCCAAAAGACTAAATCCATAAGATAAGAAAAACCAGCCAAACTGCTACTTATGTTTCCTTCTAGTTTTTTGAATTGATTTAGTAAAATCCCCTTCTGCCCCTCCCTTAAAACCTGAGCAGCTAGGAACCAATTCAGAACTAGCAGAGGGAGGAGAAATACTTACCTGGTTAATGGCTATCAGAATAGGTCGACAAAGGCCCCCTGAGAGGCTGCGTCCAGGTGGCATTCCTCCCGATCAGAGGTGGAGTTGGGACCTTCCTGAGCACCATCACTGGACTGCTGAATCGCAAGGTCTATCTGCATTGCCAGAGAGGAAGTCAGAATGGGCAGGGGCTCTTCACTAGAGGTGCCCTATACCTCACCTGGTTCCAAAGAGGGGGACTGTTTCTAGTGAGTCTGGAGTGTGGTAGGGGACTTCGCTAGCAATTCGGACTGCATTCCTATTTCAAAAGTCCTCCCAATTGGTGCCCATTTCTGCTTAGGAACTTGGGGATTCGGTTTCCATTCATACTCGACGTGGATAGTTTTGTATGATAACTCCCCATCGTCAGTGTAAGTTGCCAACAGAAAGGAATTTGTCCAGGTCTTCTATAGGTCTAAATCAACACACACTCTGGCGTACACAATTCTGGTCATCTTAGCTGTAGGAGTATCCATAAGTAGTGGGACTCCTGCAGCACTAGCTATTCTCCCAATACCCTTAGTGGTCTAATATTCGACCGGGATATTATAAAATCGTGTCCAGATAGGAGCTGATCGAACTACCTCCGGCTCACCTCCATTCACACACCATTTCTTAAGAAACAGAGGTTTACCTTGTATATGCCATGGGCCTTTCTCCAGAACCTCTTTCATGCCGTCCTTATAAGCAAATTTGAACAGGAAGTTGTTGGAGCTAGTAATTAAGATATCCTGAAGTCCCCAAGCTACCCAGGATCTAGATAATGCTTTTTGAACTAAAGGAAAGGCCGGGCGCTTACCAAGGAAAAAACCAATTAGTGCAGTTTGGAATTTAGTCACTCCTTGCTTGGCCAATTCTGGAGGAGGAATCACAACAAGCTGGTTGCCCTTTTATGCCGGAGGATAGAAGATCAAAGAGGTGGCTCGTGAAGAAGCCTCGATTCCATCGGAAACCACTGCTTTCCAGGTTCTGAGATTACCTAGTGGGTTCACAGTCTGGGTCAAGTCGGGGCTAGGGGCGGGAAGCTTGTCCGGGGGTGAAGGCACAAAAAAGGAGAGGGTCCGGAGGTGGGGGGATGCTGGGTTATCAAGAGGAGAGGACGAACACGGAGGAAGAGGAAGGTTAGGGTTACAATTCTGATCGCAAAGAGGGGAGGGGAAAGGATGGGGCTCAAGCTGAGAAGATAAAGGTTTAAGAGGAGAACGAGGGTCGGGCGGAGGGGGGGGGAACATGAAACCATGGAGAGGGAGGGTTGAAGCTAGCGGTCACCGGTAGTCGGAGCATCAAACAGAGTTTACTTACTGGCGGTCACCGGTCACCGGTAGAGACGCATTGTTGAGAGTACATAGTTCTTTTTTTAAAATTAGAATTTTATTTCAACTAAATTACTAAAATGTTCAAAAGCTTTTATAAATTGTTAGGCTCTAAGGAAACTAACACTTCTTACATAACCTTCTCTAAAATAATTGTAGAGTTATTTCTACACGTTATGTGAATATTGTTAGAAACTGGACACTTGTACGATTATGATCGTTAAAATAAACCAATTTTAAAAATGATGCAAAGGAAACAACAACAAAAAGATCAAATTTCACAATAAATTATGAGTTGTAATTCATGTTCTATTATATTTTTGATATATTAATTACGTTATATATTTTGAGTGATTTTGGCTTTTAAACGAAAAAATTTTATTACTATTTCACCGTGCACTAAACCTTATCTCGCCTGATTTTTTAAGGAAAAGATGGATTTAGGCTAAGCCTGAGGAAGATCGAGGGATTATCCTGAGTTAAATGGTGACCTTTTAGGCTATGCTTGATGAGGACTGTAGTTAGTGGCACTATTATGGTTCCACTTAAGAAACATCACTAAGTCAAATCTATCTCTAATTCCATTTCCAATTTACGTATAGACTAATCTCCATTTTCTTCTCCTTAATAAGGATTACTTCTCTGATCTATGATAATATCCTTTAACTAAAAAGTTTGCTCCTCTAGCTTTGCTCTTTTAAAAGTTTTATTGTTCCTCTTACACCATAATAAGTAAATCACTTAACTGAAGACCATTCTGAATACATTTTTTCAATCCTTTTATTGTGCACATTCATTTGACTATTTTCTTCTATTTGTCTTTATTACATGTTAAATTAAATTTTTCTAAGATTTTGCTCCAAATGTTAGCAGAGAAAGGGTAGTTACTGTCATTATTGCAAAGTGAACACAAATAGTTTGAAATGATAAACTTGATTTTGTCCCTTATTCTCAACTTCTGTAGAATTGCCAACCACATAATGAAAGAGGTCCTGGGTATGTTTTGTTCTTGCCAATTTAGGCCAGGGTACCAACTATTGTAGGCAAGCAAAGATCTGCATGCAAGTCTTATTAATGTATTCCCTTAAATTATGTTTAAGCCAAATCAATGAGTCTTTCACCACAGAATCAAGGATAGATAATCTTTCCATGATAGCAAACAAACCTCTCGATGTATAAAGTGGCAGCACCAGTTACGTCCGTCAATAATTGAAGCTACCTTTATCTTATCGAGCAATAAGGTTCTTAAGGATATGTAACTCTGTAATCAATAAACTGGAGCTAACTCGTGTTAATCATCGAACCAAAATTAGGTGTCTCGACCATTTCCAATTATGAATTTGAAGTACTTGTGGACATCCATCCTCAACTCCAAAATCTATTTTAGTGTTTATGAAGTGTTAGATTTTTGGTTAAGCCTTCCAAATGTTATGTCCATTAAGGCAGTGTGTGTATATCTAACAAAAATGATTATTTGTGAATTAAAACCTTCCAAATCCTTTTGATTAACAAGACTTTGTAATGACTTATATACACCTATGAAGGGTATTATGGTCAATGTTCTTGAAATAACTACCAAAGGTAGTTAAGTTTATTGGTTGTATATGCAACCCATAATGAACGAAACATGATCAAGATATACATCTGCGTGTATTTGATTCTTCTTATTCTCCCATCAAGTTTACACACAAAATGATCTCTACAGTAAAACTGGTAACAAAAGTTCTTAACCGGTGGAACTACAATAAGAATTCAAGTACATAATTCTTTGTTGTATATGCATATGAAATAATTCTGATTAACATATTCTACATGATGATGTTTTATATTATATAATGAGGAACATTGGTATTAGAGCCAAAAGGTTGTTTTGTTTTTGCATGCTAATATCAAGATATAAGAATTTGTGTTAAACTTTGGCTATTGATTATGTGTGCATAATTATATGAATTTGTCATCAAGTTTTGCACTGTTATTAGAAGTTATCTTGTACAGTTGTCTTCTTGTAATATACAAGATTTGTGTTTTTTTTTTTCCTCTCAGTACTTCTCTCTCTAAAATTAAAAAAAAAGTTACATTTAACAATACCAAAAACACACTCTACTATTTGCGGAACCAATGTGGGTTACATGTTTTTGTAACCAAGAGATAGAAGTAACGAGAGAAGGACAGAACAAGGGAAGAAAGAAGAAGTAACGAAAAAAAACCAGCAACAGCACTGCAGGAAGAAGACTCTTCTTCCTTCTCAGCGCATAGCCTTTCACAAGAGTTGCATTACGTGGCCTTTCTCAAAAGCTGCATTGAGAAAAATAGTTATTGCTTTTGTCTTATTATACTTAATGTAACTTTTGAGTTTCATAAGCAATGGTCATCTGCCACGAAATTTTTTTATATATATGCATATCTTATATATATATATATATATATACTTAACAAATAGTTTTTTTTAGATATATGTTTTAAATTAAATGTAACATAAAGAA
>JAOTAZ010000002.1:13782550-13795230 GCA_025629785.1 Erythroxylum oxycarpum | reverse complement strand
TTTGGCATGTTTATTAGAGGACAGAACTTTTGATTGGAAATTTGACTTCCTTAGAGGCCAAATTGATTTTTCTGTCCTTCATGAAAGTTGTAGGTTACTTTTTGATCTTTGCATTGATATAAAATTTGACATGTTTGGACTTTGGAGTTGAAAGATAAAATTTTTCAAAGTTGAGTTATTGCTTAGGGAATTATTAAATGGGACAGAATCTTTGATGAGAATATTGATCACATTAGAGGCTGAATTAGTTTTCAAGTTCTTCATGGAAGTTGTAAAGCTTCCTTTGAGCTTTCTATTATACCAAATTTTTCAAATTTGGATTTCGGGATCAAGAGTTATAACTTTTGGAAAATTCGGTTATATGTATATATTTGAAGTTCTGTTATTTTGCTTATAATCCGACCCTTTTGAAATCTTTTGCTTATAATTTCTCCGTTCGACATCCAATTGACTTGGTTTTCAAAGCGTTATTTTTCTAAGACATTTATCTACATTTTCATGGGAAATTTATGATTTTATGAGATTAAATTGGGGATGACTGAATTAATCAAAGTGAGTTAGGAAATTTTCTGAACATAGTTCAGTCTTTTGAGAAATTCTTGATATGTGGAGATCCGATTGATCTGATTCTTGTGGCAAAATAAAATAGAAACATGGGGCTACAAGTCATCTGAGGGACTCGAATTTCAATTCAGTCCCTAAGATTTTCAATTTCTGAATCGAAGTTGAATTTAGTGTTCGATCTTGGAGTAGTAAGAGCTGAAAGTGTTTCAGCCATAACTTCTTCATTTTTGAACCAAATTGAGCGTTTTTGGTGTCGTTAGAAACGTAAGACAATGAGGAACATTTTTATAGAAGGAAGTTTTAGCAAATTCCTTCAATTTAATGGTGAGAAATGTTCTAAAGTAAGTATGAATTGAAATAAAGTTCAGGGGCAATTTTGGAAGATCACTTAAAGAGTTAAGTTATAAGGCTTACATGTGAGGGCATTATGGTCATTTTTCTTTCATTAAAAGAATGAGGAAGAGGGCTGTCATTTTTAAGAGATGAAAGTCACGACTTTGGTGGAAAAGAAAGAAACAAAAGAAGAGAGAAAGAAGGGAGAAGCATGTTCGGTGGAGATAGATGAAAGAAGAAGAGAAAGATTTTAGGTCTCGATTTTTATGGACTTTCAAGAGTGATTTTTACGTTGCTTCAAGAGGAAAAATGTGGAAAAAGATGAAAGCTTCCTATGGAGCTAGGAAATTCCGAAAATGGAGAAGGAAGAAGGTAAGAGATGTTAAATTGTGATGAGATTTTGGTTTATTTGGCTTAAGATTGGTATGGGTTTGTGTTTTCCAAGTTCAATTTTGGTGATTTCATGGTTTAATTGATTCAATTTTAGATGGTTAATTAATTAGGGTTTATGTCTTGAAGAAGGGAAATTAAGGAAAGGCTTTAGAGAATTGATGCTTGGGACAAGTTTCAGGCATGGAATTGAGGTGGGTGATATGTTTATATTTTGAATTATAAGCTAAATTTCTGTTCTTGAAAAATAAAGAAAGTGAGGAAAGAAAGTATAGGATTTTTATTAATTCCAAATGTTTTTGAAAATTTTTTTCAAGCTTTAAAATGTGTTGTTTTATAGTTTGAAATTGACAAAAAGAATAAGTGTGTGATTGCTACCATTTTGAGTTAATTGTTGGGATTATATGGATTGGTTTGGATTTGGGGGATTGAGGAATATAGAGATTGAAGTGTTTATGTGCAGGTGCTAGAAATTGATTGAAGGTTGATGATTTTTTGGCTAGTTGAATTTTAGGGGAGGTGCTGTCCAAATTTTTTTTAAAAAATGGACAGAAACTTCGACTAAGGTTTTGACCCTCTTAGAGTGTGAATTGGATTGAAGGGTCTTCTTGAAGGTTGTAGTTCATGCTCAGAGCTTTCCATTGGTATATAATATGTCATTTTTTGACTTAAGAATAAGAAGTTATAAGGTTTGGAAGATTTCAGTATTGTTTGAAGTGTCATCTTATAGGTAGTATCTTTGGAAGGTTTTTTCACCTTTTTAGAGCCTTCATTGATTTTTGCATCCTTCATAAAAGATGTAGATTGTCTTTTACCCTTTCCATTGAGGTATGATATGAAATTTTTGGAGTTAGGAATAAGTAGTTATGAGGATTGGAAGAATTCAGTTACTGTTCATATGGTCATTTTACTGTTTGATTGGTCATTTTATAGGCGGTACCTTTGAGTGAGTTTTTACCTCTTTTAATGATTGAATTCATTTTTGCTTCCTTCATGAAATTTGTAAATCATCCTTTTATCTTTCCATTGGGGTAAAATGTGACATTTTTAGGCTATTGTGTTAAAAGATATGATTTTTCAAACTTCTGGCTTTGTGTAGGACAATTTCAAATTGGGCAGAAATTTTGAAGTGACTTTTGACCCCCTTAATGACCAAATTAGTTTTTAAATTCTTCATGGAAGTTGTAGAGCTTCCTTTGATCTTTTTATTGATATCAAATTTGACAATTTTGGAGTTCTAGGTAAAAAGTTATGAATTTTTGAATTTATGTGTTTTTTAAAAAATAAAAATAAAAAAATATATTTTCGAACTCGCAAGTGCCCTCGTGAGGGCGAACGTCTCGCCCAGCGAGCGGCTCGCAAACGCGAGCAGCTCTTTGAAGCCGCTAGCTCGCGATCGCGAGCCGTGCGGCTCAGCAAACCCCTTTTTCACCCTTTTTGTTTGTAACCTTTTCGTTCGACCTCCGTTTGACTCGATATTTGAAGCGTTGGTTTTCTAACACTCTCCTCTACCTTTTACCAAACAAAAACAAAAAAATTGTTTTACCTTTTTATGCAAACTCTAAAGCCTTCAGGATTAAGTTAAAATTTACGGATTAAATCAAAATGAAGCAATTGGATGGAACTATTGGTCATGTTTTTGTATTTTGGTGAATTATTAAGCTAGAGGAATCCGATTGGGGTGACTTTAGCTTAGGAATCGGATTGTAATTGTGGGCCCTAAGCAGATCAATTTTACGGAGGAAGATTAGTGTGAATTTATCAAGATCCGTTCGGGCGTAAGTGAACTGATGTGAGCAAGAGTAAGGATCTTAAGAAGATGGCGAACTCCAAGCCTATTAGAGGAGAGTTGAATGGAATTGAGCCCAAACTAATCCATTTAACTCAAATCCTTGGACCGGGTACACTTGGAGTTTAAAAACAATAAGATTTGGGCTTGTTATTTATTATCTTTTATTTTAGTCCCAAGGGTTGATTTATGGGTTGTTCTTTTAGTTGGTAGCATATACTTTGTTTGTTTGGGTTATTTTAAGACTTGAATCAGATTATGTTCAATGGGCTTGCAAACCCATTCCTATTAGATTTAGGACTTAGTCAAGGATATTAAAACCTTATTATAACCTTGAAAACCTATATTAGATTTGATGGATTAATAAAATTTCAAAGTGAGTTCTTCACGGGAGGCGTGAATGTCTTCATGGTTACTTCAAGAAATTGATTTGCATCAGTAAGTAAATTCTTGCAATGTAAATTGATTTCTAATTTCTTTGGGATTGGGTCTCAAACTTATGATTTGGGGTTTGATCTAGCATGTTCTTATAATAGAAAGATTGAGGTTTTGATTCAATAGGATTAGGGGGTTTCAAGAACCTTGTTTTCTTGGAGTTTCCGTATCACTAAGCCTATTTGCTAAAATTTTAGCAATAACCTTATAAAGCAAGTTGCAACAAGAGATAGGCCTAAGGTCTAAAATAGTAGAGGGTTGAGCTATTTTGGGAATAAGGCCTAAAACAGTAGAGGGTTAAGCTGTTTTGGGAATAAGGAATATGAATGTGGAATTAAGCTCTTTGAGGAGTTTTCCATGAAGGAAAAAATTTTGAATAGCTCCAGTAACTTCTTCCCCTATAATAGGTCAGGCCTGCTTAAAGAAGTACCCATTAAAGTCGTCTGGTCCAGGGGCCTTATTGGGATTTAAAGAATGAAAAGACTTTCTAATTTCTTGGGGAGAAACTCCAACAATAATAGCATTAGAATGAATGTCAAATAATAGGTTGGGAAAAAGATGAGCCACAAACTCTTTGGAAGAGTGAAGATTCTTTTCAACCCCTAGAGAGCCTTTGAAGTAATCTAGAAATAGAGCCTGAATTTCAGAAAGACTCATTACCCGAATGCCATTACTCATTTCAAGAGACTATATAAAATTTTTGTTTCTATTGGCAAGGAGTGAATTATGAAAGAATTTTGTGTTTCGGTCCCCTTCTTTAAGCCATTTGATCCTAGAGGACTGTTTATAAAACAGTTCTTGATCCTCTAGTTTTCTATACAGTTCACTAATGGCCTCTGATTCCCTAGCTATCAAAAATGGAGATCTAGGTAATAACCTCAGTTGGTCCTGAATGTGATTAAGATTGGCATGGCTATTCTCAACTCTACCATTAATATCCCCAATCTGATCTGAGTTCATGAGTTTGAGAGCTTGCTCAACTAGCTTAAGCTTGAACACCACCCTATACATAGGAGTACCAGTAATTGGGGAAGACCAAGCTTCCTCGATAGTCTGCAGGAAGTTAGGTTATATAGCTAGGAAGTTAAAGAATCTAAAAGGGGTAGTTCTCTTCTGCTGGTCCCCAACCAACCTAACCACTAAATGAGAGTGATCTAAGATATGAGGGTTATGGATAACACAATGAGATGTAGGAAATCGAATACTCTAAGCTGAGTTAATAAGGGTTCTATCTAACTTCCGAGCTGTGAAACAATCTCCAATTTGTTTATTGGACCATGTAAACTTTGGATCACTGGAGTTTAAATCAAATAATCTGTTGTCCCCTACAAACTGTCTAAAGTCACTTTGACTACACATAACAAAGGCATTGGGAGGGTCAACTTCCTGAGGGTAGAGTATAGCATTGAAATCCCCTATAATAATCCAAGGGGATTGACCAACAGACGGGGAAATGTTGGATAGCCCATGCCAAAGAAGCTTCCTATGGTTAAGATTATTGGCTCTATAAACACAAGAAAATAGGAAGGAATCAACAGAATTTCTAGGGAGCAATTCCACATGACTAAATTGATCAGAGCAGCTTAGGATAGTACACATAAAGGTTTCAGGGTTCCAAGCAATCACAATCCTTACATTTGAAGATTGATCTAAGTTGCTAAAACAGTTCCATCTAGGAAACAAGGAAGTGCAAACTTTATTCAAGTAGTCAGGAGGCCTGATCCTAGACTCAATTAAACAAACAAAAGAAGCAGGGTGTTTTTAAGCCAAGCATGAACTGCAAGTTGTTTATTGGGGTTATTAAGACCCCTCACATTCCAAAAAACAAAATTCATAGACCAAAAACCAGCAAATTGCAACCTACCTACTTATGTTTTTTCCTAGCTTTCCTAGTTTTCCTCACTGAAAAGTCCCCCTCTGCCCCTCCTACAATTCCAAGACTAGATGGCCTCAATTCAAAAATGGGAGAGGAAGGTATACCTGTTTGATTGCCAACAATTACACTGGACTCCCCACTGTCTCCACTTTGTTCTTCTGAGGTTTGGTGAGCCTGGGGAAGTGGCGATTCCATGCTTGCCTCCTGCTCAAATTACATTGTCATTGCCAGATTGTGATCCTGCTGGATAGGTCCTATCTCCTTGTGTGGTTCAATTGAGCTCTCATGAATTGGAGAGGCCTCCTGACTTGGATTAGGAAGGGCAACAGGTTGCTTAGGAGTAAAGTGTGCCTCAGGTAGAGTGCTCGGTGCTTGCTCCTTACCTTTTTCCAACGCTTGGTGGAGTCCAGTTTCAAAAGTTCTCCCTGTAGGAGCCCATTCCTGCCGCTACTCCCTCGCAGTTGGCTTCCATTCATACTCAATTCTTACTTCCTGAAAGATTAGTTGCCCTTCCCACCATAAGTGGCCAATTGGAAAGCAGAGGGCCATGTCTTGGTCAGTTCCAGTTCCACACACAATCGGGCGTAGAAAATCCTGGTCATCCTTCTAGTTTTTATGTCCATTAGTAGTAGGTGATCCACTGCATTGGCGATCCTACCCAAACTTTCTGTGTTTCAATATTCAACTGGAATGTTGTAGAAGCGAGCCCATACTGGAGCCTTACTAATCACTTCCAATTCACAAACATTCAAGCTCCACTGTCGTAGAAATAAGGGCTTCCCTTGGATATGTCAAGGCCCTTTTTCTAACACTGATTTCATACCTTATTCTAATTCAAACCGAAATAAGAAGTTGTTTGAACTGGTGATAAGTGGCTCCTGTAACCCAAATTTTGCCCAAGTTCTTGCCAGAGCTTGCTGGACCACTAGGTAAGCTGGCCGCTTCCTAATAAAGAAGCCTATCAACGTAGATCTAAACTTGGAAGCTCCTTTTTGTGCTAGCGTCGAGGGCGGGATTACAAAAACCTGTTTCTCCCTACTTTCTGGAGGGTAATAAGTTAACTTGTTGGCTTCAGAAGATGCCGCACTTCCTTCCACCACGACAGCTTTCCGGGACCTGATAGGCGCAAAGTTTTGGGGGACCAGGGGATGTGAAGGGGTAGCGGCTTTGGTTGACTGAAGAGTGGACTTGGCTAGTTTCGATTTCTGGGAAGGACTTGGAGACGGAAAAGAAGCAGAGATGTTTGGATCAGTGTTTTGATTAAGGATTTGGGTACGAATAGGAGATTTCTGAGAAGGGATTTGGACAGAGGGGTTCGTGGGTAGAGAGGTGAAGACGAAGACGAAGCCATTGAAGGGCGGGAGTGGATCACGTCTGAATCTCTGCAGTTAGGGACTCTCAGCTCACCAGAATCACTCTCGTTCTCTCATTTCACCATACCTTAATGCTTACATTATTTCAAAAGATGTTGGACTCTCCTTTTTACTCAAAAGATTTATATTTCAAATTAGATTTCCATACTTGTTTAGTGTTTTCCAGATAATTGTTGCTCAATTTCATGCATGAAGTATCCATTATCTTACTAGATCTTCTTCATGTAATGCACGATCGTACTCCACCTGTTCGTATTATTTGTCTTATTCAATGACCTTGCTTACCCAATTTGTTGGTGGAAAATTTCCTTTTGGATGCTCTAGTTCTTTATTATCTTCTCCAATTGATGCACTTTCCTCTTTTAAATGCTTTATGTTTTTGACATGTATAAACTTGATTAATAAGTCATAGTGTAGATAATAACTAGCATCTCATTGAAAGGACTGGATACTATAACATGAAAGAACAAAATCAAGAAAAGCGAATAGGAAGACAGGTTGTAAAGTTTTTGATGTAGGTACCAAGTGAGATATTTTAAAATAAAGAACAATTAGATAACCTTTTTTAAAAATTATTTCTTACATAAAACTGAAGGCTGTACGATTTCTAATAATGATATTTAGCTAATTTTATGAGTTTTTAAAATTTTTACATGACTTTGGAGCATTATTTATCCATAATCGTATGAATTACGTTGATAAACATATTGTATCAAAATTTTCAAACAAAAAAAAATTGAATGCTATCAAATATGTTAACTAAAAACTAAATACTCATCCCAATTAATTCTTTACTAATTAGTTCGTCTATGTCAAGCTTAAACACAGCCAAATTCAAGCTTGTGGACGTGTTTGAGAATATAAGAAGAACAAAATGAATAGTATAGTCTGGAATTTTATGTCGATTTTCTATAAAGCCCCTTTGATTCCCCTTGCCTTTGTACAAAACTGATGTCACTCGAGTTGAATCTCTCTCAAACCCGAGGTTTAATAGAAGTAGAAGGGCTATTAGTTGTTCTAAATGGAGACTGATCTTCTGATCATTTTTTCCATTCTTATTCCGTCTCATTTAATATCAGCTATTTATTTATTTAAGTTTTGCATAAATAAATGATTAAGATTTAATGAGATAAAATAAAGACAGAGAAAATAGACAAAAGGATCCTCACAGGTTCAAAACAATTAATAAGGAAAGTAGTAGTATTAGAATTGTGTCAGGTGAAGCTGCTAACCGTAATCACCACGAACATCATCCTGCGATTTCACCATCTATTAAATATCGAAAGCAGGGCTATGCACTTTTTAGATTAAAGATTTGGTAATATGCATCATATCAAAAGGGAAACCTCAATACCAGTTAATTAATAGGCTCCTCAAGAAAATTTCAACATCGAGCACGAAATTGAAGGACAAATTAAGCTTCAGGGACAACTCAACCTCTGTCCAACAACGTCTTATCCATATTGTATCCTTCATTTTAGTTAAAAAGGCACAGAGGAAAGCAAAGAAGTGGAAGGCACTATTTTTTGCATACTGCCACTTTGGTCACATGCACATGATGACTTGCTTTCAGAAAACTTGAGCTAAAAGCATCAGAGTGAGTCAGTAGGTTATTTTTCCATTCATGACCTAACTGCCTGAGTGACATGCTGCTTACCCGTTATAATAATGACAATAATAAAACCATCCCTCTAATGTAAGGGTTCAGAACTTTTGTACTAATTAACCTGTTTTAACTTTAATATTTTCGCCCCAAAACAACATTGCGACGTCATTTTGGGGTGAAAACAGGTTGGAACAGGTTAAGTATAATGTCAGATCTGACGCCTTAAAGTAATCAACCTATGTTTTCTCTATTGGTTAGATAACGGCCTTAACAAGAAAGAATTGAAAACTGGGTGGGTGGTTAACAACCTTTCATCACTTTTTACCTTTTCAAGGATAGTGATTACCTGTTCATAATTATAATCTTCACATGCTTCGTTCTCTGTGATATTTTAGATCACAGTCTTCTCAGAAAATATTGAAGGGTACTTTCTTTTTTAAGCAACTAATGCCATTTGGTTTATCAGCCAAGGGATATACCACCATTAATGCTATTTGCTGATGCTCCACGAGGCAGCAAAGTTTACCTAGAAGTAGCGAGAAAACTTCCAAGTGTTGTGAAAACTGGGGATTTTCAGAAACTCAGAGCCCCCAGGGAAATAGATGAGAACCAAGTTCATTCCGCGGCTTTTCACACGTAAAGTCTACTCAAAGGATAATGAATATATGTTGTTAACTTTGTCTCCTTTCTTTTTTTTTTTTTCTTTTTCGTGGTCTTTAGTCCGTATGAAAGATGGATAGAGACAATGCAAGATGTTAGCAATTTGACTTACAAAACTACTTTAGACAGGGCACCTGATTAAGGAAGGAATCCAACTACCTATACCTTTAAAATTGTACTGCATCTTGTGTGCTACATCACAGGATTGCAATATTTACCAGGTTTTGTTTAAAGTTAAAGTTACTCAGAAACCTTTGGTCTAGCTACTCTCATTAGTTAATTTATGGAAAATATCGCAGTTCTCAATTAGGAGAGAACAACCAGAGGTACTAATGGTTGATCCTTAAATAAAGATGTAAATGGAAGTCGGTGCTTTTTCTACCACAAAATGAAAGAAAACAAAGTCAGTGGCTTTGATCAGTTAACAGGAACTTGAAATAATAATGGCTTGTTCAATCTCATGAGGAGAGTTGAAGGAACATTAGCGGGTATGACTGATATGCAAGCATTGAGAGGGAGATTCAATCTGAAAGTTTGGTAGAGTATACCGGTTCCTGGTTTGTTGGCAATGTTGTAACAGACACTACAACAAATGATAGCTATTGCAAATGAAAATTAGCTGCAATTTTTTCTTCCTCAGACAATTACAAATCTCCAACCTTTGGTTCTTCCTGGCTTATAAATTCAATTCACGATTATCTTCTTCTGACTCAACCAATATTAGCTTAGCAGCTGCTTAAGCATGCAGAAGTCACATGCAAAATCTGCACTCGAGGTTGCTAATATATTTTATCTTTTTTTTTTTTATTTCTGGTTGCAATCATTGAATCTTCCCAGCTAATTAATTTTAGTTCCTCTCCCCAAACAAGGAGATTGATGCATCCTAAATCATTTTTGTCTGTTTCTTTTGTTATGTTCTGAAAGCTTGTTAAGAATAGCTCGATGTCTGCTGTCTCATGGAGCAATACTGCTGCCAAAGGAATGTTGGATACTTTATTTCCAAATGTCCCTAGGTAGATAGATCAATAGTGATTGCTCAATATTACCAAGTCAAAAGGGGAGGACACGTTACAAAATATGTTGTGTATAATTGTCATTAGTTCATTAAAGAAGTGAACGGTTGTGGTCTACTTCACTTTGTCACTTTTGGTTTTGCGTAAGAATTCTTTTAACTGGATTACCAGAGTTCTACTTACGGAATTGGTAGATTTTACAAAGATATGACCAGCCATCTCTCACTCTTCAAGGCTAGCACTAGTAATTCCGAAATCGTCCCTTCAGTTGCTGAAATTGTTGGAAGTTTCTCTCCATAAGCTTTTTCTTGCTGCGAGAATTACCAGCTGAACTATATAAATGTATATAAGGCGTAAGTTTGCTTTATTTGCATGCAGTGTTAGTAGTTATGGTGACAGACTTTTCAACAAGTTGCTGCATTATGCCACTATAGAAAAAATTTACTTTTAGGTGTAAACTTCTGCTTTAGTTTGCTGCTACACTAATAATGAATTACTTCTCCTTTTCAACTCTGTTATTGGCATATGATTAGACTGGAATCTTAGCTCAAGCTTCAGTCTTTTTCATTGAATTATTATGTAACTTGCAGGTAAAAGATGAACTCAAGGATCGAATCCACGATAAAATTAAGGTAATCAATCTACTGGTTGATTTCAGCCCTCCCATCACCTGACTTCTCTCTTTTTCAGATATACATAACTATCACATATTACGTAGGTCACCCCAAGGCCTCATGCGAAGGAAAATACGAAGCCACAAGAATTCAAACTCCACACTGAACAAAGAGCCCTGAAACGAGCCATGTTCAACTATTCCGTGAGTGTGATCCACTAGTGAAAATTAAACTCAACCCCATTTCACTGCTTCATTTTGCTTGATTTTTAGTTATTCGTACAGATGCTTTCTCTGAACGGTAAACTTGATGTGCGTATATACAGGTAGCAACAAAGCTATATCTTATGGACTTGCAGAAAAAACAAGTGGAGAAGTTGGAGAAGGTTCGCCATGATGATCCAATTTGAGACGAAATTTAAGTTTCTGAAACTATATATTCCTAACTTTTATATTCACCAGATGATAGAAGAGGAAGAGATTCGGATGCTGAGAAAAGAGATGATTCCAAGGGCTCAGTTGATGCCTTTCTTTGACAGACCATTCTTTCCGCAGAGGTTACTATAACATATCCTACTCGTACTTCTTACCCTTTATTTCGTTTGCTGCAGCTATGTTTTTGTTGATTAAAACATATATCCAGATCAAACAGACCTTTGACAATCCCCAGAGAACCAAGTTTCATGTTGAATAATCAGTGTGGAGGCTGCATTTCGGGGAACGAATTCTACTACTTTAATCATGCTCATTCGTGGAAACCAGTTAAATAAATGGGGCATCGTCGGTTGTAACAGTCGTCTACTCGGTATGGATGGCCTTGTACAACTGAATGATAGTTATTTGTGGTTTGAAATGTCCTACTTAATCAATGTATTGTAGATACTAAGATCTAGTAGATCGTGGGTCACTCCCTTACATTAGATACCTTTTCATGTAATTAATTTGTTGTTTTCGTCAGTGAACATCCACAATCAATACCGTCATTTGGTAGCAATACGTTTGAAAAGCTTAACCATGCCCTTTTTCTCATCACAATTTACTTCTTGATCCGAAAGGCTTGGATTAAATTCCAACCACCGTTTGTAGGGTTATCGAGATTGGTGTTTCATATTGTCCTCGCAGATAAAATATAATTTATTCAAACAAGAAAAGTTAAAAAATTAAAAGAAATCCAAGGCAGTCTTACGGGTACCGTTTACAGCTTTTTCATCTTTGGATGCAGCCAATTAGCCAAAGGTGATGGGACCGATCAAAGATGCAATATGAAATGGTGAAGCGATCGGGTAAAAAACGTAATTATATTAATATAGATCTAGATGCCACTTCACCTCCAGAACTAAGAAAATTAACTAAGAAAACAACTAAATCTTAAAGTAAATTAATGCTAAAGGATTCGGCAGAATTTAGAATTTTAAAGATAAAAGAAGTCAACTTTAACAAATTTTTCAATTGTAAAAGAGTTCACCAATAAACACCTATTCAATTCAATTATGGAACATAAAAAATAATCTGAGTAGTTTGTGTGTGACGATGGATCAACCAATTTGAATGTCAAGTTTCTTAACTTCTAAGTAAACTAATCTTCAAACATAAATTTATACATCATAACTTCTAGTCAACATTAACTTATGCAAGAGCAATTAAAACATTGGCTAAAGATCTCGAATTTAAATTATGATAACTTCTATCTATAATTCAAACCAAAGTTTGAGCAGACTACAATAAGGATAAGGATAGATGGATGAGTGATTTAGCGAAAGATGTGGGGTTTCATAAGATTAAGGAATTGATTGCATCTGATTAAATTTTATTAGAGAAGGGTCACACTTTAGAGAATGGATTTGACATGTTAATAAAATCGGTTACCATTGAGAAATTTAAACATTGCTTGAACTAGATTGATGTCTAGAGGCTTTAGACATGACTACTGTTGGGCCCCGAAATTTTTTCTTTTATTTTTATTTATTTATTTATTTTTCTTTTGCTTATTTCCTAATTTTTGCTTTTAAGTGTTTTAATATTTTAGTA
>JAOTAZ010000002.1:13657229-13669928 GCA_025629785.1 Erythroxylum oxycarpum | reverse complement strand
CTGGAACAATTCATCAAGATAGTCAGATTTGACCATGGAGGAGAATATCATGGCAGACATGATGTTTCAGGACTTTACAAGGTTCGTTTGCCAGATATATGAAGTTAGTTGGACTGGTGACTTAGTTCACTATGCCAAAGAAGTTTTGACCAAAATGGTGTGTTGCCGAAAGGCAAAATGCACCCTAAAGGACTTAAGGAAGTCAATGTAGAGCAGAACTGATCTACCTATCTAGAAATTGAAGAACTCAGCCTTACGAACAATTGTGTAAAGGGCTGCCCTACCTCAGTAGGATCTCAGTAGGATAATCCTTATAAAGAAATATTGCATACTCGTTTTCTTCATTGCTATTTAGTAAAAGATCTCATCCACTTTACATCTACAGATTTTACTGTAGATAAGGAGGGACCAGAATAGTGGAATAACAAACAGCCAAGTTTCTGGAATATCATGTCTATGACGATGGTGGGTCTTTTGACCTTTCAGATGATAGCAGGGTGGATGCCAAAGTTATCCCGTATCCACTACTCATACAGTTAGATCTGACGGATCTAGATTTTTGTATCGTACCTGTACAGGAACAGGAACCCATACTTGTACACAGAGGGATTTCTGGGGGTAAGATCTAATAAGGTTAAGTAAATCCACTGGAGTGAGATGACCTACTATCCTATCTGACAACATAATCTGTCAGGTGTATTGGACTATGCTATTAGACAAATTACAGATCCAGATACCTTTACAGAAGTTGTTTCTGGACTCAATGTGGATGTGTGGTGGGATGTGATGAATGATGAGATGCAAGCCATGAAGCATAGTAAGGTCAGGGGAGCAGTTGATTTACATCAGGAACTGCAAGCTCGTCAGTTATAAATAAAGTTGAGACCTAAAGGATTTCAAGATAAAGGTCAATGGTTGTGGACTTGCTCCATTGCATAAGGGTTCGCTCAGGAAAAAGGCTGACTTTGTGCTACCTTTTTCTCATATCCTCGTAGGATACATTTTGAGTGATAAAAGCAATTGTAGCTTCTGATGATACAGAATTATATCAAAAGATTGTCATAACCATCTTCCTAATTAAGAACCTTTATGAAGTGGTCTATATGGTACAATCTATAGGGTCCCAGGATCCAGACAGTACTGACATGGTTGTAAGTTATGTAGATCAACATATGTTTACAATAACCTCCTGAAGGTGATACCTTACTTTTGATGAGGTTATGGCCTTTTTCGGCTTCTTGGAAAATAAAGTTACAAGATGCCTGTACTATGAAGTTGAGGGGAGCAAAGGGGAGCAAGTTATCTTCCTATTACTGCATAAGGATGGTAAAGTGCTCACATTAAGTCACTTGATTATGTTGTATAAGGATAAGCAACTTTTGATCAAGAACCTTGACATAAGGATCTTAATATAGCATCTTCTATCCTAGGTATTCGGATTCACAAGGACGTATCTCAACACTTACCAAATCTCTCAAAAAATGCATACATTAAGTATGTGTTACAAAGGTCTAACCCAATTAATAGTAAACCCGGCGTAACAGTTGTCTCTCACAGTGGGAGATAATCTTTGATACAGTACCCAAAGAATAAAGTGAAGAGAGAGATTATAAGGAATGTAAAGTATTCTAGTATGGCGGATAGCCTAATGTATGTTGGGCTATGTACTAGATAGGACATTGCATTTACTATTTGGTCAATATCTGGTTAATCCAGTTATAGACTTTCATAATGCATGTTAGTGAGTATTGAGATACTTATAGGAATCAAGGATTATATGTTGACATATAGTAAAGTCAACATACTGAACCTAGTAGGGAATTCAGGTTTAAAGTAGGCTATGTGTTCGGATGATCAAAAGTTCACTTAAGGTTACAGTTCGAGTTTGCAGATGGTACATAGTTATAGAAGTGTGTCTCAAAGACAAGTGTAACTTCCTTAACTAGGCATGCAGAGTGCATGCTAAGAGGCTGCTTTACAGACGGTGTAACTTAGAAATTTGATTTCTGAGTGATCTGTGGTCCATTCAGAAGCTAGACTCATTTGGTTTCACTGTAGTATTCTTCTTACAGTGTTGTTTAAGGACAACGAAGAATATCATAGGGTCATAGCAGTTAAAGATCAATTAGTTGGTCATAAGGATGTTGACACGGAAAAATGACATAAAGGGGAGCATTTAAAGAACTGAGGAATGTGAGTCGATCCTGTAACTAAAGGGCTTCACCCACTTGTGTTTGTAACACAAGTATACAGTATGGGTGTTTTGATGTCGTTAGACACTGCCAGTTAGGGGATCGTTAGGTTTGCTCCATGTACATTGGTACAGTTTGAAGTATTATGATAGTATGATGGTTACTGATAAAGATGATCATCATTTAGCCTCAGTATTAAGTGTCATCATACATTATCATAGTACGTATGAAAGTCTTAAAATTTGTGTCGATCTTAAGCATTTGAAGGTCACTGGTCATATATACAGATTGACCTTGTGACTATGTCATTTAGACGCATACAGGTTAATATAGCTAACTATAAGGTTTGACATGACATAGGGGATATAAGTCTTTAATCCCATAAGGGTTCTCTAATGCAGTCTAGCATTCAGTTGGAGAACATAAAGGTTTTCTCTAATGCTGTTTGGCATTCAGTAAGAGAAAACAGAATTTCTCTAATGCTATTTAGCACATGCACTTTAGCATAAAGCTGGAGAAATCGAGAGACCTACAAACGAAGATGATACAATTTAGATCATACAGGTATCATCGTAGTTTGCCACACTCCATTTTTTCATTCATGTTAGTGGGGTATAAGGTATTCGTGATTGCATTGGATCTATGTCAAATAGGACACATGTATTTGATACTTTTCGGTACCGAAAGCCTTGCGGGACAGAATGATGGACTTTCGTATCTTTGGATCAAATGTTTTGTTTTCAAAACTTAGTCTACTATACAGTAGCATGACTTAACCAAGTTCTAAAGTTGTTTTTAAACTAAAGTCCATTGCAATTAAAGATAGTCCAAAAGGGAGATTGTTAGATATTTTTGTCCTTAGGGACAATTTTGTCAATGTCTCATAAAATTGGACTTACATTATTGCAATTTTGGTTTTTAAATAAATTACCAGTTAAGTTACGTCATTTGATCCAGATAAAGATATTAAAGTGGCCCAATAAATGATCTAGAATAATGGGTCAAAGTTCGGGTAGAAAATGAGTCCCGATTAGTGTGGACTAGGTCCATATCGACCTTGTGATGGGGAAGCCCGATATGGAAGCTATATAATGTAAGGTCTCCTGCAGTTACTCAAGAAGAACGTTCTCGAGCATAAGGATTCTTGACTCGTTAAGGAAGCTCGGGATTTGAGAAAACTATAGAAAGGCCTTACTCGTGAGCTGGTGAGCACTTTCCACTAAAGGACCCCGGATATTTTATGAAGAGAATGCCCTAACAGAAGAAATTTTCTGAAGAGAATACGTACCCTCAAGAGACAGCCTCCTCCCTACCAGATTTTGTCAGATCTGGCAAATAGCAACTCAAAATCCTCACTCTGTCTGAAGCGTTAAATAGAAGGAGTAGCGGAGGGTCTGAAAGTGGAAAAACTAGCCTCGTTGGAGCTCCCCCCGCTGGACATACAACGTTAGATTGAGCCTGAGGTCGATCCATCTCACCACTGGGGATGACGAAAAGGACTAGGGTCTATGGAAAGCACATTCCCCTGCTAGACGCTTGAAGGTCGAGATTCCTATCTAACATCGATGGCACGAGTCGATAGAATAGCCTTCGGACGTCATCAGAGCTGCGCCTCCCTCTCGCCTCCGCTAGCCCTAATCGGGTATAGGCTCGAAGTTTCAAAAAAGAAGAAGTTTGTTTTGCCCTTTTGAGTTCTCTTCAGTTAATGTAACACGATGTAGTTTGTCCATTTGTATTGTGTGGCCACGTGGTCACTCGCATGAATAGCCGGTGTATTTCCTTCTTATTCAATGAAATTTTTTAAATTTCTCAACAACAAAAAAAGAGAGGACTTTAGAGTTTATTATTCTTCAAATGCCCAACCAATCACACAGCACAAAAAGCTCATACGAGCTAATTGGATCTCACACTCGTATATTTGTTAAATCATACCCTACTAATTTTAAAAAGATGTAAAATAGATTGAAATGTTGATGTATGCATATCCTGATACGCTGCAAGTGGCATATACGACATATTTCTTTGTGAACCATATTTAGTCTTTAGAAAGGCTATAGGTGAAATGAGAGATTGTATGTTATGACGACACAACGCATGACCAAGGTCATGGTTCACAACGACTATTTACTGTCATATCTTAAACTTCACAACACAAATGAGACAAATTTCCTCTTTCCAGAGGGAGGAAGCTCTGAAATGAGAAATGAAAACAATATTCACCACGCCACATGTCAACTTTGAAAATTTAACAGAATGTATGTCCATGTTTCTGTCAAAAAAGTATCAGAAATGATATAGGTCTATTAACACGAAGCATAAGATATGTTTTTAAGAATACTAAACCATAGGAGATTTTTTAAGAATTGAGTCAAACCACACAAAAAAAAAGTGTCTTTTATCCTTTCAAATATATACAGTGCTATAGTAACAGCAAGGTGAGCACTGAGCATAATAAGTTACAGATTTAGAGGTGACAATGTTCACATGCATAAAGATTTATAGGATCCAAGATATGCCAAATTTTTCCTAAATAGAAATGGCCTCCACTAAGAACAATCAGAATGCTAACAACCAGATGAAGCCGGGCAGCTGATTTATAAAATAACTCTGGTATTGTTGAGTACACCATAACAAATGCTCTCCAATGAAGTTTCTCCTTTTATCCTATGTATAGAAGTTGAAACCAAATCCTCACATAGACAACAGTTTGAAAATCAATAGTTTACAAGATCTGTAAGGGCAACTACGACTTCAGGGATACATTAGTATTATTCTCTGTCAAAGAGGAGCCTAGCTGATGCATAAGCGGATAAACAGGACTAAATTCCTTGTCTCCTCTTGATCTAACCTTTGCTGCATAATCATCTAAGGTTGCTTTAATACCTTTCCATATTTGATCCTCTCCTTGAGAATCCAACCACAATGAATACTGCAGAGGTGTAAGTTTGTTCCTTTGCATTGGCGACTGCAAGTCATCAGGACCTCGGGAGTAGAGGTGGTGAAGTATGACGCTAGATGGCAAATCTTGAAGAAGAGGGGATGATTCCAATTGAGCTGTCTCTAAGAAAATTAGAGGTCGAAATGCCCGAAGAGCCCGATATGGTGGACCAAGCTGTTCTACCGGGAACAAATTCTGGCCCACGGTTAACTCTAATTCAGCCATGTCCCTCGCCATCCTCAGTTTCCCCGATTCTGAAAGAGGTCTTACAAGAGAAGCATGTCGGATAAAGAAAGTCAAAAC
Organism: Erythroxylum oxycarpum; assembly: GCA_025629785.1. Lineage (NCBI taxonomy): Eukaryota > Viridiplantae > Streptophyta > Magnoliopsida > Malpighiales > Erythroxylaceae > Erythroxylum > Erythroxylum oxycarpum. The sequence goes on along the minus strand of JAOTAZ010000002.1, from coordinate 13,664,495 downwards.
ACGTGAAGCCATAGTTCTAACAAGTTGGGTGCATATAGATTCTGTCCCTGCAGTTGCACTATTTGCTGAAGAAGGCAACAGTCTGGACAAGAACTCAGTACGGAAGTGAAGAATGCACTTCTGCAGCTCCTCCATGTAAGGCGAAGCATTGTTGTCCATTGCAGCATCCATGCCAAGAACACCAAAATTCTGCTCATGAATTTCCAAGATACAAGACTCAAGGCGGTCAATCATTGCTTTAAACAAAGGTGTCACTGCATCACGAGCGACCCCATATATCAGACCTAGTGACGCAGATAAGACATCGGCAGCTATTGCAGGCAGTCCATTGATCATAGATGAAACACGTGTGTGAATCTCTTGCAAGTGTTGACATAAAGCAAAGTTCTTAACTTGTGCTGTGGTAGCAGGACCTGTAATTTGACGGGCCTCATGGCCTGCAGATATCTGTCAATCAAAAGCAATTTTTAGCTTTCCAATTTCCAACAGAAAAATCACAAGAAGCTACATATTAAGATGTTATTGGCACCTCTAATTTATTGCAATTGAAGTTTAAACATAAGAAGCTAAGAGGAGATGCGTACATAAATTAAAGGAAAGGACATTTATGAAGCCTGAACAAACAGAGATAGAAAAATCTGCCCGACATATTTTAACAATAACCATAGACAAGTTCTAGAAATCAATGAGCAATAAGCATTATTAGATACTAGGAATTTGGCCACCAACCAAACTCCATTGGTCCCAAATATCGCCAGTTAAAAGCACCAGAATCAACAGACCACTTGTAGACAAAATACAAAGTCCAAGAGTTTAACAATACATCACCCAACTGAACAAAGGATACAATGAGAACTCAAACCCTGAGAACACAGGACAGCAGCAGCAACGAGATACAATTCCACTAGACACTATATCTCAATCAGCGTTTGTCAAAGAAGAAAAAAGATGATTTTCAATGTAATCTAGAGTGAAAAATAGAAAACTTAAAGTCATGGGAATGAGGTACCACAAGAAATGGACATACAATTCTTATTTTCAAGCACTAAGCGACAAACATATTGTACCAGATCAACAAGAACAGAGGAATTTAGTTCAAAGAAACAATGGCAAACCTATTTTGGTTAATTACCTGGTACTCTGCCCTTTCCGCAAGAAGAATTAAAACCTTGCCAATTCCACGCAAAACAAGAAGTGTTAACCGTGCATCCAACTGAACAGCTTCAACCTCTTCCTGTATACGTGCTAGTATTCTTGAGATTTGTTCTTTGGAGGGAACACTTCCACGGCTAGATACTGGAAAAATAGTATTTACAAGATCAGAAAGGCGGCTTAAACTTAGAGACAAGAAGGCTGTCTGGAATATTTCAACAGCTGCAACCATCTGATCTTTTCCTTCCAAACTGATAGCTGGCAGAACCCCTTTAACATCTGTATCCCGTGAAATTCTTTCAAGAAGATTTTCGATCATGGAGAAGAGTTTCGGGTACCCCATCGTAAATATCTCCTTGACAAAACTTGAAGCAGTGAAAGTAGATTTCATTTGGCTGGCAAAAGCTTTCACAAGTCCCTCCCAAACCCTATCGGTCAACATGGGATCTCCCTCCTAACAAAATAACATCATATATAAGCACCAAACAAAGAAAAATAAGATGAAGGGGCAGAAAAGTTACGAATGCCCACAACATCAGCTTAGTTAATCAACTACACGACAGCTTCATTTTCAACGGTTCAAATAAGAAGGATATCAATCCCAATAACACCTAATGCAAACAGCATGACAAATACAAACTGAGCATGCACTCATTAACTCGCTCATCCATTCCCATGCTCCCTATCTCCTCAGTTCCGCAGTTTCTAATCTTAGTTTGTACGGAGACTTTCTATGCACCAAATAATCATAACGTAAACATTATTTCAGAAATGGAAAAAAATTTATAAATAAATCACGAACTTATCTCACCTTAATAACCTCATCAAGCAACAAGACGTGAGTAAATGGATCCCTCTTCTTAGACAAGACTCTTTGCAAATGCCAAACAGCCAAAACAATTGAATGCAATTGTTCCATACAACTCCCCATCCTCTGCCAAAGAGCTTCTCTGGCCTTGGCACTTCCTCCGATCTGCGGCGTCCCAGTCCCTCGGATTCCACCCGGCCCACCACCAACACCACTTGCCGCCGATATCGCCTTCATATCCAAGGCGGCACTGATGCTTTTGACTCCTACACCTTTGTATTTATTCACTAACTGCTCCACCGTCATCTTCAGCTCTCCCAAATTGTAAAACACTTGCAATCCAGTCCCTACCTCTGCCTGATTCAGCCCTTCCATTCCTCTCTCTAGCACTTTCATTGCTTCACTGCGCAACCTGTCGCCAATTTCTCTCACGTATCTGAGCTCTTCCTCCACAACATCGATTCCAATTAAGTCGTACTCATCGCACATGCTCAAGATCTCGCAATGTAGTTGAGCAGCCTTGGCGAGATCCAGCTTCTCAGGCTCGTTCTCCGATGCCGAGACCAGGTCTCGAAGCTTCTTGGAAAGTCTAAGAATGCGAATGGTGTGCTGCAAGAGTTCAGTGGTGTGGTGGAGGTTTGACAACTGAACAGTTTTAGAATGGATAGAGTTGTAGGGATCGGAAAGTTCGGATCGGACGCGGCGGATGGAGGATTGGAGAGAGGAGACGGCGGATCGTACGGTGGAGAGGGCATGTTCGGCATGTTTGATGGAGGATAACTGATTGAGGAGATCGGAGTGGCGGGAAAGGACTTCGGAGCGGAGCTGGGACTCGAGGAGACGGATGGCGTTGTGTAGGCGCTCGGCAGTGGAGGCGGGGGAGCCGGAAGAGAGAGCGGCGGAGGAGAAGGAGGTTGAGGAGAAGGAAGGGGATAGGAACGGGGAGAGGATAGGGTCCGAGGCGAAGGAGTCTAAGGGGGAGGCGGAAGGCGGCGGAGGAGTGACGGTGGTGGGGGATTTGAAGGTGGAAAGGCGTTGGAGTGGGGAGGAGGATGGCGGAGGTAGCTGTGATCTTTGGATCGCCGCCGGCGAAGCCATCGATTCGACTTCTGATTACAAACTCTTAAGCGTCTCTGACACTCCGGTTTGCTTATTTGGATTTGTTTATGGTAACCTCCAATCCATTCACATATTTCATTTCCTGTCTTCATTTATTCTAATAATTTCTTTTTTTTTCTTATCAAAATATTCAATCTAATAATATTTATTTAATATTCAAAAAGGAAACATAATCTCGGATTGAACCTTTCGCCCACAAGCAAATATGTTGATTAATTATTAAAATAAAATATTAATCTTAATATTTTAACATATTATTCATTGAGATGCATAAAAATCCAACAAAAAGAAAAAACAGATTACATTTGATTTGCTCTACAGAATTACAGAACAACCCTCAACTTTTCTAAACAAGCTACATGTCGTGTATATGAAACCTTTTACTCCTAAAACTATATTTTCAATTATATATTGATTTTAAATGCCAAAATTACAAAGGAAAATGTAAGAAGAAGAAAACGAATTGAAGTGGTGAAAAAGAAAAGAGAAGAGACACCCTGAATCAGAAGTGGCAGCCACAACAAAGATAAAAGAAGCAGAGAGTAGAGACAAGAACAATAGCTTCGACGACGTAGAGAACCCTAAAAACCAAGTTGTCCACTATCTTCAGTTTGATGGAAGATATAGATTTCCACGCCCATAACCTGTCCTTCTTCAATGACCAATATCCATTCTTCTGCTTCTTCTTCGCCATCTCTCTCTGCTTTCAGTTTTTGATTGGTTTTCCTTCTTATGTACACATTTATATACCATATGCTTTGTTTCTAATCATATTGCTCTGATATAATTGACATTAGTGCATACCATAGTTGATATCTCTAACGGTAATGGCTCAAAGTTTCTTATATATACATTCTGTGGTTTATTTGATCGTCCGTTTGTGATTTGGCCTATTTCTTTCTTTTAATAACATACCGTTTTCAATCATTTTATCGAAGTTACCAACGGCTAGCACTCAAAAAGCAAGTAAAATAGAAAAGTGCCATCTTTTGAAAGGAACTTGTTAATGAAAAGCCGGTTCCAGCTCATTGCCTTACTACTAAGTTGTGTCTATGTCGGCTTTTTGGTCTCAACGACTCACGCTCCACAGAACCATTCATTTCTTAAGGTTTATGCATGAATTGAAACAATGTCCCGTTCAACTGGGAAAATCCATTTAATACACAACAATTTTTAATACTAAACCTTGTCATTCCATGATAAATGAATCGATATTGAATCAAAGAAATAGTCTATTGGAAGATAGACATAGAAGCCGACCTCTTTATGCTTTTCCTTTTCGTTTCATTCTCTCTTTTAAGCTGTCTATTCTGACTGCTAAACATTTACAGCTCACGAGGAGATAGATTCCTTTTAGGTTATACGAATATTGATTTCGTATTGTCCTCAAGTTTTACATTAAGCATGTACATTAAATATACGTGCTTAATGTAACTTTACATCATAGCAAACCTTAATGTGAAATTATTTGTTGGACAATTTTGTCCTTTTCTATAAAGTTGAACAACTATTAATTGCATTTTTTAGTTTTAAATGAATTATCGGTTAAATTACGTAATTTGATCCGGACAAAGATAATAGAGTGGCCCAATAAATGATATAGATTAATGGGTCAAAGTCCGAGTAGAAAATAGATCTCAATTAGTGTGGATCAGACCCATATCGACCTTTTGATGGGAAGTCCGATGTAAAAATTATATAAAGATTAAGGTCACCTGCAGTTGCTCATATCAATCGTAAGCATAAGGAATCTTTGACCCGTTAGAAGAACTTATGTATTGAGAAAATTGTAGAAAGACCTAAACTACGTGTCGACAAACCCTTTCCATAAAGGTCCCAGGAGATTCGTGATCGTTTGGAGCTCGGAATCGACATCGGAATCAGAGATGGAATTGAAATCAAGTATTTCACATTATCTTCGTTTTTAATCCTTCACGTTGATCCTGAGTACGTAACAAGGTCTATACTATGTGTTACATGTGGTATCAGAGCGGTTACGTGATCGGATTGCCGGAAACGAAGATTTTTTGGTTTTTTATCTCGTATGGTTTTCCTCAGTTTTTAATTCGTATTTCATTTTTTTTACGTATATACTTACGTAAAAGTGGAAGACATAAGGCTAGCTACGAAAAACTAGTCGAAAATAGGCCGTACGGAGCAAAAAATGGCTTTCTGGGATGCCAAAAATAGCCTCCGGTGTCAACAGTTGGCAAAGATGTTTGCACGCGCCTGACTGTGCTACAGTAGCACGTGGAGTCGGCGTACGGCTGGTGTGTGCAACGTACGCGACAATCACGCACCGACACGTCACTCTACGGAGCGATAGATGCATGTGCGACTCTTGACCCGCGCTCCCACTAGCATGGGGCAGTAGGCGCATGCCAAGCACTAGCCCATCCGAGCTGTCCACGTGGCATGTTGGAAGGAGAACATGTGGTGGCGCGTGTGTTGCACGCGCCATAAAATTGACATGCGTCTACATGTGGGTAGCGCGTGACGTGCACTCGTTAGACACATTTGGCGCGCGTCAGTGCACGCCCGAACTCGCGCCACGCGCACTTACGTTGTGCAACACGTCAGTCGTACAGAGCTACAGTTATTTAAAAAAAAACACATACACACACACAAATTTCAGATTTCTCGTAAGGGTATCCCAGATCCGGGAATTTATAAAGTAAGTTTTTCCATTTTTCTGGATTTACTACATTAGTAATAAATTAATGTTTAACTCCAAAAAAGGAATTAAGGTATTCTAAATCTGATTTCGAATGAATTTTCATGCTTCAAACATCGTATGAGGGAGCTACTTCAAGTTTTTGTGTCTCGAGTCTCATGTTCAATGTTCGGGATTGCACGATGGTCAATCAGAAAAGGAATTGAGACATTCTGAAGCTATTTTTGAGTGAATTTTCGTGCAACAAACTTGTCATAAGGGAGATACATTAGGTTCTCGTGTCTCGAGAGGTCTGTTCAATATCCGGTGACGCACGATAGTCACTCTACTGAGATTTTTCTTTTACGAAAGTTTCAAATGAAGTTTTCTGGGAATGTCTTCAGCACGAGTATGTGACAATGAAGCTGTGCATTCAGATTTTTGCATTTTTGATGTTACATTTTTACATACCATATGCCCATAAAGAATGTGAGGATAACATAAAGGTGTATCCCTTGTGTTTGTGAACTTTTTGGGTGCTGATGGGAATGTAGTCCCTAAAATGGTCTTTCAAGTCAGTATTTTAAAATGTTTTGCTTGCATGTTGAGGAAGTCTCTGATTTTATATTTGGTTATTATGCCCAAAGGTGTTGGCCTTACATAACATTTTGAGATGTTCAAAAAGGCATTAGATGGAGGAAAGCTATTGCTCAAATGATCTATTCATCCAAAGGTGGTAGTATCATAAGAGATGATAGTTTATACTATAATTGCTTTTATGTGGAAGTCTAATTGCATATATTATGTATTCAGTGTAGGTGTAAGTCGACTTGTACCTGCTGTAAGTCGCCTTATTCTTGCACGGTTCTGATGATAAGTCGCCTTGTACATGTGTAAGTCGACTTATATGTGTACAGAACGTTAAGATTGTTAGAGTAGTGCCCTAAAGGCAATCCCCTTTAGCGCGTTTTGTTCATAATCATGTACAGACTTTATGAATAAATAAAGCAAGGCTTTTTCATTTATTTGATGTTCATTTAATTATGAATTGATTGTGATCTTTAATCAAATTAATGAAGTCCATGATATATGACATAGCATGAAGGAAATTATGATTGTGATCATACTACTGAGATTCCTATCATGTGCAATTATGTCAGTATCTAAATTATCCCTAGTCATAGGATTAACGAGACTGGACATCGTTAATCCGGACAGACTAGCACATGTCAAACTCCTTGATTGGATCAAGCAGTGGATCTCAGAAACTGTAAATATTGAGATATTTAGATTTGACATGTGGATGCTTACTAGTGGTAGTAAGTACATTGGATGACCTGCCATGAGATCATCACATGGATGTTCTATTTTAATGTCAGTGATAATCTCATCATAGCAATGGTGCAAGTATCCTTAGACTTGAGGTACTCAAGGATATCTTGGGTACTGATTCTGTACTTTGACTCCATTCCTTGTTGCCTTTCAGAGGTCGCTCATAGGGTGGTGATTGGGTACAGTTTGAGGTATTCGAAGG
>JAOTAZ010000002.1:13625192-13641591 GCA_025629785.1 Erythroxylum oxycarpum | reverse complement strand
ACCTATTCCTGAGTTCAATACCGAAGAAATGGAGAAACTAAAAACATTTGTGGAGTCCTTTGAAAAGCCAATCTCAATAGGTACTTGTTCATTGGCGTTTTCAAGTATTTCTTCTTCTTCTAATCCTAATGCCTCAGAAAGATATTCCTATCCTATGTGGTTACTTGATTCCGAAGCAATAGATCATATGACTTGTTCTTCTAAATATTTATGTCTTATAACCCTAGCTGTAGCCATAAAAAGATCACCATAGCTAACGGATCTATCACCACCATAGCTGGTCAAGGAGATATATACATAAACAAGGACCTTACACTAACAAATGTTCTCCATGTTCCCAAACTATTTGCAAACCTTATTTTCATTTACAAATTAACTATAGATTCAAATTGCATTATAACCTTTTTTCCTTCACATTGTGTCTTCCAGGAGCTAGGCACGAAGAAGATGATTGGATGTGCTAGTCAGAGAGGTGGTCTCTATTTTTTGGAAAAACAACCAAGTAAATCAGAAGTTGGAAAATCCTTATCTACATCCTTTCTTTCCGAATTTGTCATGTCAAATCAAGATAAAATTTGGCTTCATCATCGTTGTTTAGATCACCCACCTTTTAGAATTCAGAAGTTCATGTTTCCTTCGTTGTTTAGGGGTCTTATGTCTGAAAATTTTCATTGTGATGATTATGAACATGCAAAGCACAAACGTGCATCCTTTCTAATAAGCAACAATAAAACCTTTGTTCCTTTTTCTCTCATTCATAGTGATATTTAGGGACCTTCTAACATTTCAAATGTTTCGAGTGCTAGGTGGTTTGTTTCATTTATTGATGATTGTACCCGAGTCACATGGCTTTACCTCTTGAAAAATAAATATGATGTTAGTACTGTTTTTCCTAATTTCTACAACATGATCAATACTCAGTTTGATGTCAAAATTAAGAGATTTCGATCAGACAATACCAAGGACTACTTCAATCAGACCCTTTCTCCATTTTTCAGAAAACAAGAATTATTCACGAGTCATCATGTGTTACTACCCCACAACAGAACAGTGTAGTTGAGCAAAAAAATGGACATCTCCTAGAGATTACTAGAGCATTGTTGTTTCACAAAAATGTTCCAAAACAATACTGGGGTGAAGCCGTATTAACTGTTGCCCATCTTATTAACCGACTTCCAACACGGGTCCTTGGGTTCAAAAGTCCAATTGATATTCTCACAAAAATTTTCCCAAATTTTTCTATTTCAAACAATCGGATACCTCGAATCCTTGGTTGTGTTGCGTTTGTTTATATCCATTCTCACAATAGGAGCAAATTAGATCCACGTGCTCTTCGATGCATTTTTATTGGATATTCCTCCACACAAAAGGGTTATAAATGCTTTCATCTACCTTCTAAAAAAATTTTTATCTCAGCTGATGTTACTTTTGTTGAAAATGAACCTTTTTTCAGCACAACTATCTTCAGGAGGAGACCTTGAGTGAAGATAAAGCAAAGGATATGTTTCTTCTTGATCCTAGTTTTGTTCAATCTCAATCCATAATCGAGCCTAAATCTACTTCTCCGTCAATTGAGTCAGACACATCTGTTGACCTGATGAAAGATAAGGGAAATCAAGATAACATGCAGCCACTGAAAGTTTATTCTAGGAGGAAGATACCAGTCTCTCGACTAGCACAAGTTCAGTCTCCCATTCATGCTATTGCTCAATTTCCAGAAATCTCTCTCAAACCAACTAATGATATCACACCAGGTGGTGAGCCAAAGGTTGAGTCATTTGAACCAGCAGAAGAACCAAAAGAAACAAGTACTGAAGACCTACCAATTGCACTTAGGAAAGGAACAAGAACCTGCACAAAACACCCACTGTCCTTTTTCATGTCTTATCATAATATATCCCAAAAGCATAGAGCTTTCTTAACCAATCTCCATACAATTCCCACACTGAGAAATCCAACTGAGGCATTGGGAGACAGAAAATGGGAGGATGCTTTGAAGACTGAAATGGAGGACCTTGAGAGGAACAAGACATGGGAGTTGGTGGAATTGCCGAGAGGGACGAAACTAGTTTGGTGTAGGTGGGTTTTCACCATAAAGTATAAGGCTAATGGCTCGGTGGAAAGATATAAGGCAAGATTGGTGGCCAAAAGGTACACTCAAACCTATGGCATCGATTATCTAGAGACATTTGCCCCTGTTGCTAAGATGAACACGGTACGGATACTGTTATCATTAGCTGCTAATTTTGAGTGGAATCTGCAATAATTTGATGTTAAGAACGCGTTCTTCCATGGTGATCTAGAAGAGGAAATTTACATGGAAATTCCTCCTGGATTTGAATCTAAAGAGGGAATGGTATGCAAGCTGAAGAAAGCCCTTTATGGGCTCAAACAATCCCCAAGAGCTTGGTTTAGGAGGTTTGCTAATGTGATGATTTCACTAGGATATAAGCAAAGTCAAGGAGAACATATATTATTCATTAGACACTCAAATTCTAGGGGAGTCATAGCATTACTAGTTTATGTAGATAATATCATTGTGACAGGTAATCATGTAGAAGAAATGAAAAATCTGAAGCAATGTCTCTTGAAAGAATTTGATATGAAAGAGCTAGGAAAGTTAAAGTACTTCGTAGGCATTGAAGGAGCTCACTCAAAGCAAGGGATTTTCATCTCTCAACAAAAGTATGTACTTGACTTGTTGAAAGAAACAAGAAAATTGGGTTGTAAACTAGTGGAGACACCGATTGAATTCAATCATGGATTAGGTGATGCTCCAAAAGATCCCATGGTAGATAAAGTATCATATCAAAAGCTTGTTGGGAAGTCGATATATCTGGCACACACAAGACCAGATGTAGCATTTGTAGTGAGCACGATTAGTCAATTCATGCACAATCCCAAGGAATCACATCTCAAGGCAATAAATAGGATATTGCAATACTTGAAAGACAACCCAGGAAGAGGAATTCTGTTTAAGCGACAAACAGTCACATGTATGACATTAGAGGCTTATACCAATGCAGATTATGCAGGGTCTTTGGTCGATAGAAGATCAACATCTGGCTACTGTACACTCCTAGGTAGTAATCTTGTAAAACGGAGAAGTAAGAAGTAGAATGTAGCAGCACGATCAAGTGCAGAATCAGAATTCAAATCTATGGCGTTGGGGATATGTGAATTACTTGGCTGAAGATAATCCTAGATGACTTAAAAATAAAATGGGAACGACCCATGAGGCTGTACTGTGATAACAAATCAACTATCAGCATTGCATATAACCCAGTTTAACATGATCGAACAAAGCATATTGAAGTTGATAGGCACTTTATAAAGGAAAAACTGGACAGTAGCTTAATATGCACTCCATTTGTGTCAACCAAGGATCAATTGGCAGGCGTACTTACAAAGGGACTGACAAGCATAGTGATTCAAGATATTATTGGCAAGCTAGGGATGGAAGATATCCACTCACCAACTTGAGGGGGAGTGTCAGATTATGTAGTATTATTTAGAAGATTGTATAGTTATAGAAATCATAGAAATCCCTGATTTATGGGGATTAGAATAAGATACAGATTTCCCCATATCTTAGGGAATTTGTTACTATATTTAGTATAGACAGTTGTATATATAAACTAAGGCTGTAACCTACGAAATATGAGAATGAAATTATTCTTCTCTACTAATATTTGACAATTTTTGCATAGGATCTAATCACGAACCGACTCAAAGGAAAATCCTCTTTTTCCTTGTATGAGTTCTTCCCCTTCCTAGTCCCTATGGTTGGAGCTTAGAAAACTCACATATGATAAACTTTTTGTCAATTATTTTTTCACAAAAAATTTTGACTGCCCTCTTATTGATCCTAATGCCCTTTAAATAGACTTAAGATTGAATATATAGTTTATAGGAACTAAAATAAAATAAGAACCTACTAACTTATTCTTCTACTAAAAATGAACTTTTCAAAATAAGGGACTTCTTAAATAAGATAACTACTGCCTTAATAAGATAATTACTACGTAAATATAAGATAACTACTGCTCCTAACTGCTCTCCTTATATATTTCTTCCCTAAGAATGCATTTTGCATATCACACATATGAGTAATAATATGTAGTTAATAGGGCAGTTACATTTTGAGATGCTCCAAGTGGGATGAGTTGTTCATTACAATAGTTACTGCATAGAATAATCCATATAGCATATGCACTGAACTAGGGGCTTAATCCTGGCATTATGAGTCAAAATTCTAATTCCATCACTGTAATTTGACGATGACACTAGTTTTCAGGTCCAATTTTGGTAACAACTTAGAAATCTGAATACAGACATACAAACACTATTTCAAATTCAATTTTTGAAAGAGATCAAATGATAGTATCCTACACCATATCAAATGATAGTCCTACACCATGCCAATTCTTAAATGTGAAAACCTGATTCTTTGAACTTGTTGAAGTAACCCAGTGTCCAGAATGTTGTTGCCTTCCTTCACCCACATGACTGATGAAAGTTGCTTCATGTGACTGAACACTTCTACAAAGTGCCATTTGGGCAGGCAATTCTCGCATGATCCACAACACAAAAGCTGAGGGCACTGATGAACCTGAAAAACATGTTAACGTGGAAATGACAAACACCAGGTTAGATTAAAAAATCAGTCATTACCAGGAATATAAATACTTGCCAGCTGGAGACAAAATCCTACGTTCTAAATTTTCTTCCATGAAAGTAAAGAATCTATGTTGAAAAAATTAAAGATCTCAAGGACGCCTTCCAATTCAAGAACATATTCTGTGCTAGTTTAAACACTGTATCAACTGCTAAGAAACTCACAACACAAAGACCTATATATTCAACAGCTTGTTCAGCATGGGCAATCTCAGTCCACCAACCCTCAGTGGAAATGATAGTTCCACTTCCAAGTTCATGATTTCCCTTTTAAGTGTCAACCATTGACATTAACAATTCTCCCCTTGAAGACAAGGGAGAAACATAGAGCAATACATTCTCAAAACAAAAGTTGATGAGCAGTTGCTGCCATTAGTAACCTCCAGTCACCAACACACTGACAATGGCCTACCAGCAATTGCTAATCTATCCATCCCAAATATTCCAACCAACAAGAAGCGCAGCGGACCACTTATTCCAAATGAAATTCAAATATAATAATCATTTTCATTACCATATTACAGAATTTCCATGGAAATATTTATCCAAAGAAAAATAGTCCAAGAAGCAGCTATTGACTCATTGAAAAAGGTAAAATAAATTGTTCAAAGCTAAAACTAACTTCAAATTTCCTTCCAGGGATCTTACTTTTCACAAGATTCTCATTTCTTTCTTTATCTATTGCCCATCCATTGAAAACCTCATGCCCAGAAGGCTTAAAACATTCATTGCAAGAAGCATTGCTGCCTTTAACCCCTTTTCTGTTTGGTCACTTTGCCAAATCTAAAAATATGCATCACATTAGCAATTACATCCAAATTTTTAGGCAAATGACAGCCCTCAATTTCCTTCAAACCACCACTTAGAACACTCTGACGAGAGAACTGCATCAGCAAATTATGAGAAAAGATTTCTTATTCTGTACAATGACTTTGTATGCCATTATCTTTATATCACATGAACTCTGAATGTGCCATTTTAACAATGGAGCTTCAAGGATGGAAGTGGTATGTATGCCTGAGTAGATCATATTATAATATTCATATGGATATGAAAAGAAAGAGGCCCTACAGAAGAAGTTCACAAAGTTTTCATTCGTTTTTATTTTTATAATGAAAACAAATAAATGGGACCTATGAAGAAAAAATTGAACTCAATTGTTAAAGTCATTGTTGAGGTTCCACAACAAGTTGATCTATTAACATGTGCACTGGAAAGTAGCCTGCTGTGCTTAAATATGAACATAACACGCGCCCAACTATACCTTACACTGAAACTTGATTTTAATTACAAAACAGTAAGTAGCTTAAGTTGAACTTAGGAAATTTTGGTCATAAAGGCAATGAAACCATGTTAAGAGACCACTGCACTCAAACACTGAAGTAGTTGGATTATGCCCATCAACTAAATTGTACATATTTCTGAGCGGAACAAAAACCAAGTACCAACACCTAATTTTCAAAAAGTTATAGCATTGTAATCAATGATATTTTCATTTCAATCCCTTGAATCCTGGCAATAAGTTATAGGCTGAAGATAATAGTAATAATCCTCTAGGGTGAGAAGAAGGAAGGCTCAAGTTTCCAATGCATAAAGTATGCTTTCAAGTAGATATCATGAACATCACAATTGTCAGCAGTTTGTCATAAAAAATGGGTAATCAACATAGCTTACGATGAAGTTCGAGAAAGTACCTAAAAAGTAGTATACAACTAGAAGAAATGTTGTCTTTGTTTCGTGTAATTTCTTCAGATTCCAACAATAAAATAACTGTGCCAAAAAATGGGTTATAAGAGAACTTTACAGAATTCTAACACTAATAATAGCCATTGACTACTTACAGGAACCTCAGTAAGAAGAGCTAACAACGAACTTGAGGTGAAACATATGACAGATATGACTGCAAGACCAGCAATCTGCATATCATAATAAGTGATAGATTCTCAGTGCTCAATAAATTAAATGAGCATTTTAATTAATACAGGAATAAGTTACACTATGTTTCCATAAATGATAGGGGTTGCAGTAGTAGAAATGAAATTTATTACTGGGTAGTCTTCTGTGAAGATACAAACCAAACACCAAAGCGAAAATCATGAAAGAAACAAATAATAAGTACATACAAAGATTACCAGATTAATTACCTTCCACATCTCAGATGAAGCGTTTTCATAAGTCACTCCCCTCAATTTTAGAAATAGGAGAAGACCTGAAAAATAAAAATTACATCATCATCCAAAGAAGAAACATTTGAAAATATAAAACCCACTCTTTTTAGGTAAATAAACACCCATTAGAGTTGAAAAATCACATGCAAAAAATAAAAGCAAACTCAAGCAAACTACACGATCACTTTTGGTTTCTAACAGAATTTAGGCCTCATGACAAAAAAAGTAATATCAGTCTTTCCTGAAGCATATATATCAAAATTACACCCACAATTTTTAGTTCATATCTCAGTTATGGATAACCAATCATATTCTTTATCCTAGTATTCATGGACATGGAAAACTCAAAATAGGTATTTAAAGTTTCCTAGAAAAGAAAGCCACTTTGTAAGTACATCTGAATATCTAGTGACAACAAAAATGGTTTCTTAATAATTGAAGTAAGAAACGATGAATTGGGATGCCTTCAATAAACCTCATTTCTTTGTTAATTTTTGAAGGTTTGAGCTTAAGATTAAACCTTGAGATCAGTTGGGTTTTCAACTAGCTTTCATTGCATTACCATGTGTGTTAAATCATTTGTATACATATTGGACGATCTTCCGCCATGAAACATAAGTTCCTCTTCAAAATAAATGTTTTCACCTCTCTTTTCCAGTTAAAACATGGCATCAAAGCCACAAATTTTAGGAAACAAAACAACAAGATGACAAGAAAAAAGAAGAGCATTGTTGTACATGTGAACAAGACAAAATTGTACTGTTCACCCGACTATTCATAGAGTGATACTATCATAGCAAACAGTATCATGGTGAAGAATACAACCATGGTAATGTAGACAATCCATTTTTTTCCCCGGGCCAAAGATTTCGTGTCTCATGATAATTTTTTGTTTGTTTTTTCTTGAAGATTTTGTTCCATTTTTTTCTTAAGAATTTTGTTTATATTCACCTTTGAAGATTTTTCCTTTATGTGTTGGAGTGATGGTGCTGATTTAGAGATCAACTTCAATTGTAGATATTAGAGAGCTCAACTACAGTAGCATAACTTGATGTAACCCAAGTGAGAAAAGTCTTATGAGGTGGTTGTTGTTTTTTATGTAGTGGAGTCAAGCCCAGAACCAACTTCAAAAGTAGGGGCATCTGTTTCAATCAAATTCTTCTAAGAGGGAAGAGTCTCATCATGATAAGTTCCAATTCTAAATAGATCAAAAAGAATTAAAGGGGTTTAGGCTATTTAAATAGACCTTCCAGTAATAACTTGGAGCATACATAAAATCTATGCTCCAATGCGAAGGGAGGTATGAGAATGTCAAGAAAGTTTGACCCTGAGATCAAGCCTTAGATCAATCTAGTTTGTTAACCTCAACCTTAAATAGCTTTCAATGTATAACCATACATGAATCATCTTTGTAGATATAGGACCATCAACTGCACATAACACATAAGTTCTGTTCTAAAGAATCACTTTTCACCTTTCTTTTACTAGTTCCAACAATTTCTAAATAGAGTGAAAACACGTGCTTCAGAATCAGTTCTCTCAATTATTTATTTTCTCACAGCCTCAACAAGCATTCTTAAGTCTGCTAGTCTTATACCTCATAAAATAAGCCTTGGAAAAGAAGGAATAAAACTTCAACCCAATTGTTTCTTTGAGAGAAACAGGGAAATATCAAGGCAAAAGTGCGAAAGGAATTGCTAACATATTCTTAATGTGTTAGATCTAATGTAATTCAATAGACACTTGGAAGCATAATGAACTCAAAGAAATGTTGGATTTAAGAGGGGTATTATGTTAGAACTTCAAAAGATGTACCATGCAACATTTGGATAAAAAATTGTCAAGCGGTACTGTCAAAAAGTTGATGTAAATGTTATTCACATCACAATGCAATACTTGGTTAAACACGGGCAGTAGATTCAAGAGAAATTCATAGTGAAGTGCACACACTGCAGTGAAGAGAAAAATTTAATAGTTACTCACCATAACTACCTAAAGCTAATCCCAACAAAAGGATGGCAGTGGCGAAAAGTTTTACATAGACCTGCACGATAGATGAGATTAGAATACTGGTGAAAGGAAGTGAAGACAGAAGTGTATTTTCTTTTCTTTAATATTTTGGGAAGAAAAACTTTTTGAAGCCATGAAGACAGGATAACGCACTAACATCATGCACAGAAAATTGCACAACATAAGTGGCAGCTAAGCATCTAATGAGTTACAATCGGGCAAGCATTTGAAGTAGAGATGTAGATTATTTTTACCTGCGCAACTATGGAAGAATCAATAGGATTCTTCCCTGCACCAATCCAGATCAAAACAGCAAATAGGGCCATTAAGATAAAAGTCATCACAACAACCTGGCAGATGGAAACCAGTTTACGAATCCCAGTCAGATATATCAACATAAGAAAGGGAAAGAGATGGAGAGGAGGAGGGAGACAGAGAAGAGGAAATAGTCAACTACAGTGTTGAACTGCTTGTTTTTCATACCACAATCACAAACTTTTGTCTGCTACCAATGTGGATGCCACAAAATGAGCAGCATCTCCATCGATAATCCACATGGGATAAATTAGGTTTACCCTTAGAACTTTCTAACAAAGGCTGTTGACTGCAATTTTCTTCATCTTCGTCTTCATCTTCTTCATCATTTGCCTGATGGCAAAGGTCGACCCTATAAATCATTTCCATGAATGCATACATGTATCTCATAAATTATGTTGCACCACTCTAAATAATATGTCTACCACATTACAAACTCTACATGATATGCCATAAAATATCATCTCCATCATCCGTCTCTGTCAATAAACAAGAAAATCACAAAATATACCTTAACTTCATGTTTTTTCAACAATATTATCAAGACAAAAGATTCGGAAAATTATCATAATTGAAATCAAATCCTTCTAACAACCTTTTAAGGTAAATTTCAGAAAGTAATTATTCAAAATGTGATATCTTTTAGTGTCCTACTAGTGCATAATACTTAGTTTTGGAACTAATCATTTAAAGGAAAGAAAGTTGAGGAAAAAGGGTAAATGCAAGTTAACAGGAATAAAACCATCATTGGTAGTTTTGTTTGAATTGAGTGAAAATGGCTATGACAAAAAGGGAAGGAAACATGTTGCGGTTTCTGGGCTGATTATAGGTTGATAAGGTGCGGTTTCTTGTGTGATTATGTCTGATTGTAAACACCTGCTGGTAGGCTAATGTTTCAAAGTAATATGGTAGGCAAGTGGAGAGGAGCATACTGGTAAGGCAGTCTTGTGAGTGAATTTCCTCATGTCTTTTATGTATTCAGAGATTACATACAGTTAATCTCTTGTATTGTACATATCCTTTAATTCTTTATAAAATTTACTGATTTATCAAAAAAATTGAGTGGTGGTGGGGCGGGGAAGGAAACACGATTTTGAGAAGAAAATTTACAAACCATTCACTTTTGAAGGACAACATTAACGAGAATAAATTATATCATTAATACAAATGAGCTTGCTCGATTAATTTTATTTTCACTTTTTTCCAAATTTACGAAAGGTATTTTTATCAAGTTTCAAGGAAAAATCGCTCCCAGTTTTCATCACTCTCTATTCTTATGCGTCCCAAACAGGTAAAGATAGAATCTTCAAACATTTTATTTCTCCCCTATTTCTCTTAAGTCAAGTCCCATATAAGGTTTTAACTGCAACCCAATAATCTACTCGGATATTTCTACTCGTATCTATCCTAGAAAGAAACCTAATGGTCTAGGAAGTGTTGACTAAGGACACCATTTTAGTTCACATATTTCTAATCAGTAAACTTTATAAACATTATTAAACCATATATTGACAAGGCACTGAAAAGTAAAAACTAATCCATATCAGGCAACTCGGAAATTATTTGCTAAAACATGGCCAGAAAATTCAAGTTAGTTGATAAATAGGTCAATGCATAGTTATACTATCTTTTATGCCAAAGCTGCAGGTTATTTGTGAAGGAGGACAACTAGGGATGGCAAATTAGCCAAATGCCTGGCCTTACCCAGCTCGAAGCCAACAAGTCAAACCCAGTTTGACCGAGCTCGGGCTCGGGCTCAGGTTCATGAATTCAGGCTTGACCAATCATGATGGTATCGGTCATGCCCTAAAATCTCTTAACAAATTGCAATAAATCGTATCGGAAATGATGAAGCACGGAAAAACTTGCGAAAGGAAAATTAAATTGTATAATCAGGTATATTGTCCCAAAACATTACACTTACCAGAAAGACAGAAGAAGAAGAAATGCAGCAAGAAACAGAATTTCAGGAAAGGCTGCAAGTATAATTTCATAATTTTAGAATTAAAGAATATTAAAGGAGTTGTAGTACAACAAATCAATGACAACATACCCATGAAGAAGAAACCACATGCGTTGGACCACCAAAGCCATCCATTACAGGTAGCAATAGGTGTAAGTATAAAATAAAGGAAGTACCCTGCAAAAACAAGAAACTAAATGATATGTAATATATTTACAAATGGCTCCATGGAATCTCGTAAATTATGAACTCAAGAACCAAAGAAACGGATCAGCTGTCCCCTTCCTGGTGATGGATTCAGAGACGACTAGCATCTCCCACAGAAAAGCTTTGGAGTTTAAATTAGTTACTTTCGGCAGCTTGTTTGTACTTTATAATTTTATTGGTTATGGATCCAGAGACTGAACTCATAGAAATATCAATTTCGATTTCGATTCCAAGAAGAGCCATATACTTTGAATTTTTCTCATTTCAAACTTGGTCCCGAAAAGGTTTTGAGTTAGTATATAATTATAAAGCACAAACAACCATTTATTCCAAAAAGATGTTTAAAAAGTTTGTTCATTTCAAAATAGAATGCACATCTTAGAGCCGTGGAATCAAGAAACCATGGATACAAGAAAACAAAATGTTCAAAGACAACTATTCCAAATGTCAATTACTTCAAACATTTCCAATATATTGTAATTATTCAAATATCACACATCAATACGTATACACAATGAATAAGACTTCAAAAAAGGTCAGTAACTCATGTCTTCAGCAGTGTCTCCAAGTGAAAATAGATTCCCCTTTTAATGATCCAATTACTTGCGGCCCCACATGAATTCATATTTATTATTAATACCAACTATAAGTAAATCAAGAGTGACGTTTATTCATGATAAGAATCATAACATTTAAGCCTTACCCAAGTTTGAAGACCCAATCATGAGATGGAGTACCTGCAATTCAAATTTGCTCCAGCTAATAAGTATCTTTGAGGAATTCTAACTACAAAGCATTAAGTACATAGAGAAATATTTCAAATTAGGCAGAAAACTCTTTGCAGAATGCATAGCATGGAGGCAATGATGCAGGTATCAAGAGGAAGAACTAATCAAATAGGAAAAATAAAACAATGTCTTGCTTGTGGGATGTATTGTTTAGCTCATATCAGGAACATTGTTTTATAGGCTTTAATAAACAAAATCTTGAGATAAAGAATCCCCATTTGAGTACAAGCATTTCATTTCACATTTTGTCATTATTTTGCAGAGCAACTTTGAATTTTAAAAACCAGAAAATCTCAAACTTTCACTTCTTTTTTCCTCATTTTTTATTAACCCAGTAATGAGTTTAAGACACACACTCTCCACAGTAACAGTCCAAATGATGGAACTGACTGGAATATTTCTATATGAATGTCAGATAGTGCTACAATGGAAGACAGTGAGATGCTCTTGAAGTTCTTCAAACCTGAGAAGCTTTCCATAGCACTCTGTTCAGTTTTTTTAGAAATTGTTTCCTAATCATTATCTCATTTTTCATTAGATATCTGAATTCATCATATCCAATACTCAATCCTGAAACATAAGAAACATACCATATCTATCACATGACCAGTTGCTGCTTCAAAAATGTTAAAAGGTTTGTTAAAACAAGTGCATGTATTCTAATCATCTCAAGCCTCTGAGAAGAATGATGGTAAATTCAATAGCTTGAAGCATCTGATTTTATTATTAAAAGGATTTAAGGTATTGAATTATTTCTGATAGATGCAAGCAATATAGTTTTAAATTGTAAGAGAATTAAAGAAAATATAGGCCCACACCCACCTCTGTCAATTCCACAATCCCCAAATATAAAAGAAAAATAGAACAGTTCAACAATGATTGATATTCATCATAGACAAAACTAGGTTTTAGCAAACCCCTAAGAGAACCATTTAAAAGACTCCAAAAGCCCAGCAAAACCAAAAGACTACCAACTAAAAGTTTTGGAGTAAAAATTAACCCACAGCTTATGTATGCAAAATGCCACCAGAGGGAAAGGCCACTACTTATGAAAATGGATATACTAAAGATAGGTTTTGATCAGTTATACAACTGAATGGATTTGCATGCAGTGGCCACAGCTATTGCTTACTTTTTGACGTGTCCATCCAACTTGCCAAGTCCGAAATTGAATCCTTGTCAGCTGGGAAAACAGAGCTACACTATGTCAGAACCGGTGTCCCAAATGACCGACATAAATTAATAGTAGAATGATCAACCATCGTGACAATGAAGTAGTGAACAAAATCATGATGCAAAGCATCTCAAATAGCTTTTATCATGGGCCATAAGGCCCCTCTAATAACTAAATCAACTCTGTGATAAATTTCAATACATTTTCAACCTTGCAATGGAAGACAACTAGGGAAAGGTTGTGTAAGTTACTCGAAGACACAATGTTAAGTTGGATAACAACTACAACATAGAGAAGGCCTTTCACTGCTCCCTTAGCTTGCAACGGTCTTATCATAGCATTCTCATCCCAAACTAAAACTATGGAACAATCTTCCATATTTTAACTAAATGTGCCTCTATATAAGGTTCTTCGACATGTACTCACGGGTTGAATAGTAAGTTAAAGATTTGCTCAACTAAATAGATTGACAGAAGCGATCGAATTCCTAATCAAAAGTTTGTCAATAGGTCCCTTAGTACTTTGTTCACATAATGAGCCAGGCTCGATTAAATCGACAAATATTTAACCAATAGAGTCAATATGTAGTTTCTGTAATTAAACTTTCTGCAACTTCAATAAATTTTCTTGCGTTCAGAAGTACCAAGATACAAATAACTCTAACCAATGCAAAAAAAATCATTTAACAACTATATTTCCTTCTCGCACATTTTACCACGTAATTGTCTTCGTGGAACCCTTCCACTGAAAAATTGTAAGGACGCAAAAGAAAAAGAAACAACCAAGAAGCCCCAGTAAACAAACCCTTCAACATTTTCTTTTCCAAGAAATCCGATTGCCAAACGATAGAACACACAAAAGAGAATAGTGAAAATAACGAAACTTTCAGCCTCAATTCTAGTCAACATGAAGGGAACTCCACGAAAGACACCTGATAGACAATAAAGAACAAAAGGCAAACGCAATTCTGTGTACATGCAATCAGGCATAACCAGAAGGTAGCCAACATCAGAATCCGAGATTGGAGATGAAGAAGAACAAGTGCAAGGTTACACAGAGAGAATGCAGTCAAAGATAATACCTGAAAAAAAGCAATGAAGGCAAGAGCAGCGTCGACGCAGGCCAGAGCTACAGTAACAATCAGAAACTCGAAAAGATAGAAACTTGAACCGAGATTCAACATTTTGATTTCCAAACAAATTCAGCAGCTTGAACAGGGAAAAGAGAAAAAGGGAAACAAAGAGAATTGGAAGAAGGGGAGCGAAGGGTGTCAGGGTCTGAATGGTTTAGAGTCGTAAAAGAAAAAAGAATAATAACAAAAAAAAAGGTGTTTTCGTGATTGATGTGAGTGTCAGTAGAAAGAGACGGAAGACATGCGTGTTATATGTTGTTTTCTGAATCTCACTCTCAACTTCGCCTTTGTTACTTCATATTGCTCTGCTCTTACTTCGATTTTATTTTGATCCACTTAGGGTTGGATTCAATTGGTTTGAGGGTTGACTATTTCTAATTAAGCATTGGATTAAATTAGGCAATGTAAAAGAAGGAATCTTCATCCTGCATCTCTTTTCCTATCATATCATATACATTCTAATGTTGAGTGATTACTAAGAAATACTCATTATTAAGAATTTAATATAGCTTTGAAGAAGATCATGAACTAATTGATGTCAACCATTAATACAAAAAAACTCATTAAGCTACATTACTTCCTATGAAGTGACTTGGAATACAAGTTTTGTGTTGATAATTGAACTCATAATTTTAGAAGGTTGTTTCATAAGTTTGAACCAACACTTGGGGGGATGCGGCGTCCCTGCCCTTGCCCTGAGGATGGATTTTGGCATCTAATTAGATTATGACTTCCAGCTAAATTGGGTCCGTTCCTCTTTTTAGATTTTCCGCTGGGCTTGCTTTTCTTGCAACTTTCGGACCACAAACGAACGCCATACGTATACTTTTCCAAATTGGTAAGTAAAGTCAAGTTTAATATGATCGAGACTTGAATTCGGTACCTCTCTCTTAATAGAATATGTTCACAAAGTGAATAACCTCTAATGCACCGCCTACTCAATGCGGAAGTTCGCCTTACCAACAACATATGTGTTACACTCGTCACTGGTACCCTTTTATATTGAACTTGGAGGTGTTGTTAAGTGATAGGTATTCCACTCTTAATACCTATGTTATCAAATCCGGACCGGATCGGCTGATTTGACCGGTAATCGGTCGGCTATCCGGCTCGGTTAACCCTAAAAATTTGATCTTGAATTAGACCAGTTCGAACCGGTGAAAATCGATCAATCAGATCGATCCGGTTAGACAATTTTTTATTTTTTTATTTTTTTGTATTTTTTGATATTTTTAATATTATATATAATTAAATATAATTATTGCATAATTATAACGTCACACCAGTTCGACTAGTGGTTAAACCGATTGAACCGGTGACTAGTAAAACCTCCGATTCGATGACCGCTCCAAGTTTCAAAACACTGCTTAGTATTGTAACCAAGGATTGAGTCTCAGAGTAATATATTTTAAACGCTTTCTAAATCACACGGCAGAACTTCAATTAAAGATAACATAAGCACTGAAAATATTTAACATAAGATAAATAATATGTTAAATATTTATCTCTGATCATTCTAAAGCAACAATCCAAATCTTAGAATTGGATTCTTCTAAAGAGACCATGGAGTCATAGTTAAAGAAATCACTTTTTAAAAAGTGAAAACATATGAACAACTTCTTTAAATGCTAACTACTAACAATCCCTAATAAAAGATGGGAGTTATTTTATCATGATGTTACATAATTAAATAAAAAGGTCATGAAAATGTAGTTTCTATGATGATCAAAAAATTTAATTGGTTCAATTGATTCAATCATAAAAATTTTGAATTGTTTAATTTTTTGGTTCAGTTTTTAATTTTTGTGTTAAGTTTATTTTAATAACTTTTATTGTAATTTGTCAATTAATTAGTCAATTTTTATTAATTAATAAATTCTTATAGACTAAAATGAGTCGATTAATTTTCATTTAACAATTTATTTTTCTAGTAAACTTTAAATTCTTTGACGGTAAAGACAATCT
>JAOTAZ010000002.1:13594372-13606393 GCA_025629785.1 Erythroxylum oxycarpum | reverse complement strand
CCATGTGGATATTAGTAGAAAGGTTCTGGTGGTGCATCTTTATCGTGGGATACTCATCGGAGCGACCTTCGGGTTTCTCGTCGAGTATACTACGATGAGGGGGCGCTACACATCAGTTGCTCCCTCTGACTCTTTTTCATGTCTAACTTCCTTACTAAGGTCCTCATGCCATCCTGAGTGAAGAACCCTGCCTGTGGGAACCCATTTCCTCCCAATATATTATTATTATTTTGTATTACATGTTTGTCTATTGAAAACAACCTATCTATCAAGTAGGGGTAAGGCTACGTACTATTAGACATTCCTAAACCCATATTTCAATGAGATTCTTATTGGGTGTTATTTTTATTGTTGTTATTGTTAGTTCCTAACTTTAACAGAACTCTTAAGTAATAAAGTCAATCAATAAGAGAACAAAAATGTAAATTTATTTATAGTAGTTTGGCAAATAATTTTTGCCTATATCCAATCTCAACACTCTTCTTGATTTTTGGATTTTCACTATAATTCCTTTTTAAAGTCAAAAAATAACCTTTATATAATCTTCACTTGGTAAAGAGGAATCTTTATTCAATCTTCTTCCAACGTGAATAGCAACCTCAATGTCGCTAATAACACTCTGAAATATAATAAACAAGAAACTCAATAAAAGCTTACAAATCAAAAGTAGCTTACTTTATCACTTTGATAATATTAAAAAGGCTTACTCACTCAAAATGAGACAATGACTACTTAACATAATTAAAAATACTTAAAAATGTGTAAAAAGCACTCAAATATTTCTTAATGATGAAACTAATGAAAAAATGTGTATTTATAGGATTTTGGGACCCTTCGAGCCATTAGAGCTAAGAACTAAAATTTCGACGATTAGTTAATAGAGCATTTGTTAATCAGTATAGCATATTGGTTAACCAATGTGCATTGAATTTACATATTCACTAGTTATTAATACATCGGTTGATTAATAGGTATATTGTTCGATTAATATGACACATTGATCGATTAATACATCAACTAATATTACCATAAATTTTCAAAATATTAAATTTAACAACTTTAATCTATATTAGTCAACCACTAATACATATAGGTTAATTAATCCTCCCAAAAACATAATTTTAACAACTTTAAATCCTCAAAATCATTATATTTAATACAATTATGATGTAAACACTTTCCTAAATATTTTTTAAAGAGTGCTTAAAAGATCAAAAAGGCTTTTCTCTTAAAAACAAAAGCTTACACTTCTTGAATAAAAAACTAAACTAATAAAGTGATATGAAATATTTATACATGGTGAGCTTTTAAGATTACCAAATTAACAAGGTGAAATCACAAATGCTATTAAAATACAAAAAGACCTTGATATGCCTTGTTCTTCTTTTTTGTTCATGACTTGATCTTACCTTGACTTCATCTTTTCTTTTATTAACTTCATAAAGTATCTTCTTAAAGTTATATTATGATTTCATCTTGTTCTTGTAAAGCTTCTCGTCAAAATAACAAGCTCATTAGTAGGATCATATTTTGTTATTGTTAAAATATTGATGAGGACCTCTCTTAGTTCAACAATCTTTGTTTTTTTATAATAACAAAATATTTATAATATTGAAAAGTAATAACAAGATTAAGCACACAAAAGGGGAAATATTAGGTGTTCATAAATTTTATATAAAAACTAACTTAATATGAAAAAGATCACAATTCATAAAGGATGCAAGTATAAAGTAAAATAATGAATTTTAACAAGTATTTTAATTAATAAAGTAAATGGGTAATGAAAGAGACGTATAAACTGATTTATAATGATTCAAAAAATAATCATTTCCTATGTCCACTCCTAAAGCTCTTCGTGGATTTTCATTATAATTCTTATTTGAAGATGAAGAATAATCTTTATACAACCTTTACTTGCAAAGAGGATTACACAATCTTCTTCCAAGGTGAAAAGCAGACATTGGTTAATTAGTAGGCATATTGGTTAACTAATAAAACTACAGATGTTCATAATATCTTATTTACCAACTTTAATATATATATTGGTCGACTTCTGAGACATAGAGATTAACCGATCCAAAAAAAAACATAATTTTAACAACTTTAAATCCTTAAAGATAATTTGTTTAATGCAATTATGATTTAAACAATTCTCAAAATATTTTTTAAAAAGTGTTTGAAAGATCAAGAGAATTTTCTCTTAAAAATAAAAGCCTTAACACCTCTTGATGAATAATAAAACTTATAGATCAAAGAGATATGAAATGCTTATGTGTGGTTAGCTTTTTAAGATTAACAAACTAATAAAGTGAGATTAAAAATGATATTAAAATACAAAAAGACAATATGTTCTTTATTCTTCTTTTATTCATGACTTGAATTTTATTTTGTAACTTATAGACTTCATCTCTTCTTTTATCAACTTTACAAAGTATATTAATGAGTTATGCATAATTTTTTTTTATAGCTTCTCGTCAAGATAACAAAATCGTTAGTAGGATTTTTTATTATCATAATATTAATTGAAACCTCCCTTGGTTCAACATTATATAATATACAAATACCTTTTCAATTTAAAATTTTTATCTGACGTGATTATGTAAACACCCTCCTAATGACGGGACACGGGAGCAGATCTCCTGTGCCATTTACCCTGTGCCCCTGTGCCATAAATCATCTCAACCATTCATTTGATTAGTTTGGATGGTTGGGATGATTTGTGGCACAGGGGCATAGGGTTAGTGGCACAAGTGATGTGAAGCCCCTAATGACTAATAATATGTGAATGAAATATATGGACGTTGATTTGTACCAAGCTAACAAAAATTCAATGTTAATGTGCAAAGTCTACACAACCTCGTATGTTGCAATTTGGTAAGGGGGCGTTGGTCAACATTGAACGGCAACTTGTTTAAATTTTCAGGCTCATCTTTATTACAAGTTAACAGCTTTAATGTTTGGAGGAAGGGATGAGAAGGATAAAAGTTGGTTGTTATGGTGCGTTGGAATATTTGGTATGCAAGGAATGACCGAGTTTGAAATGGTAAACAATTAACTTTTAAAAAATTTGTGAATAGGACTAGTAATGCTCTGCGGTAATAGAAACAAGTTCACTTCTAGGTTTATACCACTGATATCTGAACCTATTGGGCCAATTAATTCAGGTCAGGACTTCGTCACAGTTAAGGCTCTTCGCCCCTTTCTCTAGGTGTATTTAGTGGGGATCAAGCCTAAGAGCTTTTCCCCCATGGCCAACCTACGCAACCAACTGAGCCAAAACTTGAAGGTGAAAACAAGTTCACTAAATAATAGATGATAGAAGGCTTGAGAGCGCGATTAGATGTAGGAATACAGTGTTATTATTATTTATAATTTGATGTTATATTTATAATTTGAACTAATATTGTTCATTGAAAAAAAATTGATTCTCCTTATAATTAGGTCAAATGTATTACTTTTAAATAATTAAGAGGGGAAGTATTACTTTTAAAAGTGGATTGTTCAAGTCAATTAATAAGAATTTAATTCAATAAATCATAAACATTAATCTCTTTAATAACATTTCATAACTTTTGTTGCAATTCGATAATTTAATTATATATTCCTTAAAAGTAATAAAAAATTATAAATGATATCTATCTAGATTTAAATTGAAAAACCTAACATTGTCATATTTTCATAAACTATCATAATTATGTTAGTTTTAATAAATTGTTAATTTATGAAATGAAATGGAATACATAACAATATGCATATATTTTGAAAATTATTATTTTAATTTATTGAAAATTTTAACTCAGAATATTAGTTTACGTTAATATTATAAAAAGATTAATCTATAAAAATTTTACTTTGTATTCAAGACAATGTTGGATTGCTCAACGTGGAATTAGTAAATTTCAACCGTCAAGAGGGTCTCAAATGAAGTGACTCAGTTCTTTAAACTAGGTCAAATTGAAACCAACTTGATTGGCTTTATTGGTTCCTGAAAGTGAAATTTCTGTCATTTCCTCTTTCTAGCACAACTTGCAAGCTTGTTTTGTAGCACAACTAGCAAAATAGTAACTGAGCCGACCGTCAACGCTTTCGGTACATAGAAGAAAAAGGTTGAAACTCTGTAGTTAGTGATTGGAATCACTCAGGATGGAAAGGCTGACCGATGATAACAAGAAGTAGCAACTTCAGGAACTTGGGAAAAGTACATGGACGACATGATTGAGAGCAACTTTTTTATTTATGGGGAGCCCATAAACTTCATGCATGTACAACTTGCAAGCTAACTATCTAGCACAACTAGCAAAATAGTAAATGTGCCGCGCGTCAACATTTTCGGTACATAGCACAAAAAGGTTGAGACCCTGTAGCTAGTGATTAGAACCACTCAGGATGGAACGGCTGACCGATGATAACAAGAAGTAGCAACTTCAGCAACTTGGGAAAAGTACAGGGACGACATGAGAGAGAGCAACTTTTCTATTTATGGTGAGCCCATAAACTTCATGCATGTCCAAGTCTTCAAAGGTTGTGCCATGAAGAACCTCCCAATCAAACCAGTGTAGCAAATTGGCGATCACATTTTCAACTGCTGCAACACCAAATGCGGTTCCAGGACACCCTCTTCTACCTGCACCAAATGGGATAAATTGGAAATCTTGGCCTTTGAAGTCCACCGAGCTGTGAATAAACCTCTCAGGCACAAACTCGTGGGGATTGTCCCAAAACTTGGGGTCTCTCTGGATAGCCCACGCATTGACCAGTACCCTTGTTTTTGGTGGGATGTGAAAGCTACACAGTTCAGCACTTGCAAATGTTTCTCGGGGAAGCAAGAAAGGGATGGGGGGATATAACCTGAGTGTCTCTTTAATCACACATTTCAAGTAGTCCATTTTGTTTATATCTTGAACTTCTATCTCTGTCTTGTTCCCTACGACCCTCCTCACCTCTTCTTGGACCTTTTGCATTTTACTTGGATGTTTCAATAACTCTGCCATCATCCATTCCATTGTTGTGAATGTTGTGTCAGTTCCTCCTACTATCATATCCTGCCATTATTGCAACACCAAAAATACCAATTTGAAATCATACTAATTAGTTTAAATAAAACGATCACAAAAATGGTACAATCAAAATATAACAAAAGATAAAGTCTTATCACATCTAAGTATGCATGTATGTATGATTAATAGTGAGATAAGAAGGAAAGGTACCACGAGAATTGCTTTGATGTCATCTATAGTGAAGTTGAACTCAAGAACTCCATCCTTCTGAACTCGGAGAAGAATATCAACAAAGTCTTGTTTCTTATCAGTTACTTGGTTAGTACTGGTCTCATCATCGTTCTTTGACAATTTATGCTCTTCAATCACCATATTGAAATAATCATCCATTTCTCTGAAAGTCTGCTTCAGCCTAGAAGTCAAACCAGTAATCACATCTATCCAACCTAAAGAAGGAAACCAGTCTCCAAAACTAAAGCTTGTGAATTGAGTCCCAACTTTTTTGGACAACTCTCCAAATCCAATCTTGCCACCCTCTCCTTCACACTTGCGACCCAGAACACACCTTGCAATTATATTATTTGTGACTTCAAGAAGCAACTGTGATAGGTTAACTGAAGAACGATTTCCACTCAACACACGTAGCTTGTTCACAAGTATGTCAACTTCCTCCTTCCTTACGGACTGGAAAGACTGAACTCTCAAGAGACTGAGAAGCTCAACAACACAAATCTTCCTGGTTTGTCTCCAGTACTCGCCATAGGGAGCAAAAGCAACGTCTATGAAGCCGTTGAGAAAGAAGTGGACAGCAGTAGATCTTGAACGATTTGAGAAGATAACATCATGGGTCTTCATAACTTCCCTCGCCATATCTGCCGACGAGATAACCAGAGTTGGGACTTGGCCCAACTGCAAGAGCATAACAGGGCCATACTTGGCGGAGAGAGCCTGGAGAGACCGGTGTGGGAGTTTCCCAAGCTGATGGAGGTTCCCAATTATGGAGACGGCTGGTGGGGATGGAGGCCGATTGTTACTAGTTGTCTTCTTGCCGGCTCCATTATTGAAAGACCTTATGAGAACAAAAAGAGATACTGAGAAGAGAAGGAAGCAGAGGAAAAGATAACCCGGCATGAAGGTTAGTTGCTGAGATGCTTGAAGATTCAATGGCAGGACCATTTTTGCTCCTGGGCTCTTCAATTATTAGCTAGCTGATTGGAAATCGCGTATCGCTTGGTCAGATGATTGTATTAATTTTATATACAGATTCGAGGCCTATGGAAGCGACGCCAACAATTTCTTAATGCATATAAATGTACGAGAAGAAGAGATTAAATTTAACTCGATAAGAGTTTTGTTTCTTAACGTTAAGTCCAGCTCAGTCCTGACAAAGGTGACGAAACTGACTAGGCTACAGATAGTAACATTTGTATGCATTTCAATTTTGCTGTGAAAGGGACCGGATGTTCTGTTTATTTTATTTTATTTTTATTTTATCTCATAAATTTTAGTTATTTATTCACGTGAACTTAGGTAGAACTCATATAAATAAATAACTGAAATTTATGAGATAGGATAAGGTTAGAATAAAATAAACAGAGAATTTTAATTCTATAAAAGGATCATTAATTCTGTTTTGAGGTAGGCTTCGCCGTTGCTAAGTAGAGAAGTTAATATAGAGGAGACTTGTCTTTTTATTTAATATAGTAAATTCTAAATCATAAGATATTTTCTAAAATAAAACTAAGTA
Organism: Erythroxylum oxycarpum; assembly: GCA_025629785.1. Taxonomy (NCBI): domain Eukaryota; kingdom Viridiplantae; phylum Streptophyta; class Magnoliopsida; order Malpighiales; family Erythroxylaceae; genus Erythroxylum; species Erythroxylum oxycarpum. The sequence continues at coordinate 13,599,649 of JAOTAZ010000002.1, read as the reverse complement.
CAAAAAAATAATTCTGTTGCTCAAAAATTAATCGTCTTAGGTACCTAATTATACATTGATCAGTATTGTAGGGATGACTATATGTTAAAATATTTTATGATAATTAGCGTTAGGTTGAACTTTTAGGAAAGAATAGTTTATCAACTTTGATCACTTTATTTACTGTCTAGGGGTAAGGCCAATCTTCGATAACTCTATAAGGAGGAATATCATAATTTAGAATTATCCTAATATATCTCAGACTAATATTATCCACTCTCACAAAATTTTTAACTCATTTTTACATATATACATTAGTTAGGTCGGCTGTGCTAGGCCCAGGCTCAGGTTCACGCGTCACGGCCCATTCGCAGGTGTTAGTCTCCCATGCAAACGTAAAGAACTAAACCTAGCATCTATTCCATATATAAGGTACTATTTTGCCATGATACAGGTACGATATTAAAACCCTGATACTCTTTGCTTGTAGCCACCATAACCCTCACCAAAAGACTAACTTGAGCGTCGGAGGGGCCTGCCGGTTATCAACCTCCGGCGTGCCTTTATTGTTTTGCAGGTGTTTTGAAGCTAAAGTCGATCAACTTCATGGATCCAAGCATCAACGTCCAGCCCTACCAGGATCAGGCTGAACCAGTTGGCACCCACCGTGGAGCTCGGCATCAGGGCACCACGTCTAGAAATACGCAGATTAGTAAGGCGGCAGCAGCCAATCCTGATATAGCCGCCGTCGCGACACTTGTGCTACAGCGGATGGGTTTGCCGTTACCTGCCACTCTCCCACCAACACATCACGATTCCCGCACACAATCTTCGTACCCGAATGATCAACCACAACCTCATAACCCAGATCAAGAAGAACATAGTGTAGCCTTGGAGGACAATGCTGAGACCAATTCGCATCCAAACCTCCAGCACCCTCTAGATGCAAATCCTCCTGCGCCACAACAAATCTCCCTCACCCGAAAACAGATCAAAGAAGCAGCTGATCTATTGATTCGTCAAATTCTACAATCTCAGCAAGTACAACAGCCGACACCCGCATGGCAAATTGGTGTGATGGCCAATCGCCATTCTGCTGAAGCCCTAGAAAAAATCGTAGACGATCGAATCAATTTGGCCATGAATTCCCGTCCGGATCATCCATTAGCACAATATAGCTCTCCTTTTATCCCAGCTATCTTGGATAGCCTCCCTGCGGTCGGTACCAAAATACCAACGTCGAAAAAATATACTGAAAAGACCGATCCTCTGGACTATCTGCAGCACTTCCAATCAATGATGAACCTACATTGCGTTCCGGATGCCATTCAATGTAAGGCATTCTGTACCGCCTTCCAAGAGGGAGCTCGACGATGGTTTAATAATCTACTCCCGTGTTGCATTACTTGCTTTGAAGATTTTAAGCTGCTATTCCTCAATCAATTTGCTACAAGTAAACGGTCACAGAAGACCGCCTTGGAAGTGATGCAGTTGACCTAAGGAAGGAATGAAAGTCTGCGGGAGTTCATCACTCGGTTTAATAATGAAGCTGTCGAAGTCTCTGACCTCACCTGCTCGTCCATGTTGACGGTACTGATGAGCAACACAAGGGATGAAGAGTTTAAGAAGTCATTGGCTCTCGATCAGCCCAAGTCTATTCAAGAGATAAGAAATCGGGCGGATAAGTATATCCAGCTCGAGGAGGTGTTGAAAAACACAAAAAGAAAAGCAGACGGCCGCGGGCCGAGTGGTAGAGCAGATGATTCCCACAAGCGACAAAAGGATCAGTCGAGCTGGAGAAAATCGACTGACCGATAAGGACATCGACGAGAATTCTTCACCCCGCTCAACAGGCGATATGTGGAAGTATTGGCAGCCATAAGAGCAGATGGGGAACCCCTCCGAGAACTTGATAAGATGAAGACTCCTTTCCAAAAGAGGGACCCTGATTTATATTGCCGTTTTCATAGAGACATCGGTCATGACACGGAAGATTGCTGGAACTTGAAGAGAGAAATCGAACTCCTTATCCAAAGAGGAAGGCTGGGCAGGTTTCTAAAGTACGAGAAAAATACCGATCGCGATAATGCCGATCGAGAGAATGATGGTAGGAGCAGTCAGCCTGACAGATGGCGAAGGCCTTGGAGGCAAAATAATGCTAACGAAGGAGGAAGACAAAAAAGAAATATGGACGATCGACGCGATACAAGAGGACAATCAAGGCCAAGAGGTGATAGAAACGCTGGACAGCAGGACAACCAACTGATTAGGGTCATAAACATGATCTTTGGTGGTAGTGAAGCGGGTGGATCAACCGTTAAAGGAAGAAAAAGGTATGCAAGACAGGTTGGTGAAGACTTGTCAGCCAAGAAAAAGAAGCAGAACGATGGGATGATATCATTCGATGAATCTGATTTGGATGATGTTAGCTGTCCTTATGATGACGCACTAGTCGTTAATCTGAACATGGATGGTAATGAGGTAAAGCGGGTGATGATCGATACAGGTAGCTCAGTCGACCTGTTGTATTATGATGAATTCAAGCAGATGGAGATATCGGAGGATCGACTACTGCCCATAGAAGGACCCATTAAAAAGGTAACGGGAGCATCAGCCTACCCATTCGCTTGGGTCCTTTTAAAAGTAAAATTCGAGCAAAAGCTATGTCAAATAGAAAGGGATGTTGAATTCCTGGTTGTGAAGTTTGTAGGGGCGTACAATGCAATAATCGGACAAGTTACTCAGAACACCCTCAGAGCCATTGTCTCCACCTACTACCAAGCAATGAAGTTTCTAACATCTCACGGAATCGGTGTCATCAGGGGTCAGTAGAGGATTGCTAGGGAATGCTACCTAGCGGAAACGAGGACTTTAGATGGGGCGGTAGTCTTGACGAGCTCTCTCGACGTGAGAGCTGATGAGGAAACGGAGAGAATGAACCCCGTAGAAGAAACGCAACAGGTCATATTGGATGAAACGGACTGCTCAAAGTTTACAAATCTAGGTTCCGAGCTCGAAAAGGGCCTAGCCAAAGAAATCACAGAATGCTTGGTAGAAAACAAATCGACCTTTGCCTGGGTACCGAGCGATATGCCTGGAATCTCTCGATCGATAACATCACACTCCCTCGGTATCCGAAGCGACTGCAAGCTAGTTAGACAGAAGAAGCGGTAGCATAGCAAAGAGAGGCAGGAGGTGATCGAGAAAGAGATAGAAAGATTGCTTGAGGCCGGGTTCATCCGAGAGGTCAAGTATCCTGAATGGCTAGCGAATGTCGTACTTGTGAAGAAGAAAAACGGAAAGTAGAGAATGTGCCTCGACTTTACCGACTTAAACAAGGCATGTCCGAAGGACAGTTTCCCCTGCCCAAGATCAATCAACTGGTAGATTCTACATCAGGGCATGAGCTACTCAACTTCCTGGATGCTTTTTTGGGCTACCATCAGATCCAAATGAGTCCTGAAGATGAAGAGAAGATGACCTTCATAACCGATCAGGGCACGTACTGCTACCAAGTGATGCCGTTCGATTTGAAGAATGCAGGGACCATTTACCAGCGACTCGTCATGGAAGTCTTTAAAAAGCAAATCGGTCGGTCGATCGAGGCCTATGTGGATGATATGGTGGTCAAAAGTAAGACGGAAGCTGAACATATGGAAGATCTAAAAGAAGTCTTTCAGACCCTCAATAAATTTTAGATGAAGCTGAACCTAGAAAAATGTGTCTTTGGTGTGGCATTCGGTAAATTCTTGGGGTTCATGATTACTCAGCGGGGAATTGAAGCGAACTCAGAGAAGATCGAAGCCGTCATCCAGATGCCCTCGCCGCGATGCTTGAAAGACATTCAGATATTGACCGGACAGATAGTTTCTTTAAGTAGATTTGTCTCTAGGATAGGAGACAAGTGCCTTACATTTTTCAAAATTTTGAGGAAAGCGGATGTCACCCAGTTCTAATGGCCAGATGAATACGAAAGAGCATTTAAACACTTGAAGCGGTACTTGACCAGCCCACCCATTCTGCAGAGCCTCGTTGAGGAAGAGAATTTGATCATTTATTTGGCAATCACAGAAGGGGCAATTAGCGCAGTCCTCATCAGATCAAATAATCGCGAACAATTTCCGATTTATTATGTCAGTAAGGTGCTGAACGGACCAGAAATACGGTATACATCCATTGAGAAGTTGGCTCTTTCGTTAGTACCCGCGACGCGAAAGCTCAGGCCCTACTTCCAGAGTCACACGATCGAGGTATGGACCGATCAACCTCTCAAGCAATGCTTGCAGAAACTCGAAACCTCAGGATGGTTGATAAAGTGGGCAGTAGAGCTAGGAGAGTTCGACATACACTACAAGTCGCGGACGACGATCAAAGCCCAAGTATTGGCGGACTTTGTAGCAGAAATGAGTCAACCTACCTCGAATGAACTACACCTCACTTGGAGCTTATTTGTTGACGAATCCTCTAATGCTAAGGGATGCGGGGCAGGAGTGATCTTGATCAGCCCACACCAGGAAGAAAAGGTGGAGTACGTCCTCAGATTAGAGTTTAAGGCATCTAACAATGAGGCGGAATACGAGGCGCCAATAGCCAGTCTTCAGTTGGGAAGAGAGATGGAGGTGAAATGTTTGAAGGTGTATAGTGATAGCCAAATAGTGGTCGGGCAAGTTACGGGACAATATGACGCCAAAGGGAACAACATGATCAGGTATCTGGAATTGGTGAAGCAGGAGTTGGGCAATTTCGAGCAATGTTCGGTTAGCAGGGTAGAGCGGTTGCAAAATGCTCGGGTAGACGCACTCTCCAAGATGGCCTCCAATCAGAATGCAAGGAATAACATTCTAGTCGAGCAGCTAGACCGGGCTAGCATTCAGAAAGCCAACGAAGTCCTTTAAACAGATGCCAAACGATCGAGTTAGATGGAGTCGGTCAGACAGTATCTCCTTAAAGGAGCGCAGCCGGAAGAAGCTTTGGAGGCCAGGAAGCTAAAGGTAAACGCCGCTGAGTTTGTAATCATTAATGACGTCCTGTACAAGCGCTTTTATGACTGGCCACTACTACGTTGTTTGAACGAAGAAGAGGCAGAGCGAGTCATGGCTGAAGTCCACGAAGGGATGTGCAGAAATCACTTAGGAGGCAGAACGTTGGCTCACAGATTGATTAAACAAGGGTACTACTGGCCGACAATGAAGAATGATTGCCAAGAGAAAGTTAACTGATGTGAGGCTTGCTAGAAAAACAGTAACCTGTCTCATCAGCCATCCGAGAGGATGAAAATCGTGAGCCATCCCATCCCTT
>JAOTAZ010000002.1:13563629-13579309 GCA_025629785.1 Erythroxylum oxycarpum | reverse complement strand
TTAAATAAATAATTAAATAGTATATTTAAAAATTATCTTATATATATATATAATAAAATAAAAATATATATATTTATTAATTATCGGTTCGATTATAGTTAAATTCTGATTGAACCATTGACTTTTAAATCAGTAACTTTTCTGTTCGATTTTTTAAACATCGGCTAAATGCAACTGTTTGAATGATTAATGTCCGGCGGCATTTAATGCGTCATCAAGTCATGATAGTAACCTAAATGCCTACCAACAGGCTCTTATCTAAAATGTTGGTTCCAATAATAATATTAATTGTTCAGAAGCAAATACAGTATCATTTTGTTAATTAAGCAAAACTCAAGAAACTAAGAATGGATATTCACACTAATCATATGCTTAATTGAATATAACCTTAACGAGCGTATAGATACGTAAATGTGTGTATCAAAAAGGAAAGAGTGGAATTTAGTAAAATTGAGCGTTGGAATTAGTATAAGGACGTGCTGGGCACGTGATACATGTGCAGCCCCTCTTTTGAGTGTGGAGAGGAGAGGAGAGGGGGCCATTATAGCCTTCGGATCTAATCAAACTTGCAAGGCGAGTCACATGATTTATAATGATCATACGGTTGGTATAGCCCATTCATCACGAGTAATTAATTAGATACCCCTTTAGGCTTTAGTGGGACCTCAATAACAACATTATTAATTTCTTTTGTTCAGAGTCAGAGATGTATACTTCTCTAATCAAAAAGTTATGCTTCCTATCAAAGCCTGTCACTCACACCCCCACTTTTTTCTCCCGCAAGCTATAATGATAAGATATCTGGGGAGGGGTATTTAATGAATTAGTTATTAAAAATATTAACTAATAATTCTTAATTATCCATTTTAAAAAGGTTCAACAAAGTTTTGCAAGCTTTGGTCAAAATACGGTTGACATAATTGCCCTTAATTACCGTTGAAGCATTTTCTAATAATTTTGCTGGATTAGTCATAAGTCATCATCAGATTTGAAGCTAATTATTATCCTTCTAATGTGAAAAAAGAATCAAGACCTCTGCCTGCCTGCCAGCCTATAAGGCACGATGTTTTGAATAAGCATGCATACTAGTATGAATTAAATTCAACATAAATGCCTGAACAGAACTTGGCCTAACAAGGAAACAGGCAGGATCCGTACACTCTGAGGTGCTATTTAATTACTTTGTTTCCTAGGATGGATGCCTTAATTTGCAACATTTATGTTGATGGATGAGCTAATCCCATTATACGAGTAAGGTTGTAGTTGTAGGTATTCTTCGTGTTAAGGTGAGGTTCTCACAGGACAAGCTAGTTAGATGGCTAAACAAGAAGCCACGAACACTAGAGTTTTATATGTTTAAGAACGAATAATGTGAATTTGTTTTCTTTGAGGTTGAGGTAAGAATTTGTGGAAAGGAAAAGGACAGCTTGGTAAGCAAAGTCTTGGCTAGATTTGGAGTTTGGGAGTTCCCTCCAACGGAGTTGACTCACTCTCTCTCTCTTTTGCCCACTTTCTCTGCTCACTTTTGCTAGGTTGAGTTTTCATTATGTACTAAACTTTGTTGTTTCCTATTACCTACCTAGATTTAAATGCCCACTTCTGTTCATTTCATTTTTGCTTTTCCTTTACTGTTCTCTCTCTCTCTCTGTTTTCCTCCATTGCAAACCAAGCTTCCTTTCCAACTTTCAAAGAGGTCCCTCTTTCTCCTTTCCTTTCCACACTCGTACAATACCTACCAACTATTGCAACCCATGTTTGCTTTCTGTTTCCCCCAGTATCATCCCTCTCTCTCTATCTCTCACTTGCTCTGTAGCTCTCGTAGCACATTTGGCTTCAAAGATTAGAATTTTGTCTGGCTTTTCTTTGGCATTTCCTTTTATCCTTCACTGTTAATCTTTTGGCCCACTAAAGTCTATAACTTGTGCTTGTAAACTACTCCTCTGTGAAACCGTGCCTTTTGGGGTGTGGGTGTGTGTGTGTGTGTCCCTGGTTTTTGGTGGGTTTGTGTTATTTCAGGGCTACGCTGGCTTATCTATGCTCATAGACTCTTTCTTGCTTCAAGAAAGAGAAGTCCTTTCCTTGCTCTTGTGGGTTCTCAAGGAAGAAGATCAAGGGGGCTAAGCTTACACCCTCAGATCACCGTAAAGGTAAACGCTTTCCTTCTTATTTCCTTTTGCTTTTCGTTTTTATCTTTGTTTTTTTTTTTTTGACTTTCATGGATTTTAAGTTTTCACGTCTCTCTATCTACCTATTACTTGGATCATAAGTGATGCTTTGTTTTAAAACTTTTCCTGAGAACTTATTCCCTTTCCTCGTATTTAATGGGATTCGTGGTTTGAACAGTTGCAACCCACGGTGTATTCATTTTCTAGTTTAACTCTATATTTAGTCTTGATGTTTCGTATTAAAGAACCAATCGTGTAAATGGGTCTCATTCACTATTAATCAGCTAAGCATGGCAATTTATTTGTTCAGAAAACAAAGAGAGGTACTTTTCTGCTCTATGTTAGATGTCGACCATAGCTACATGGAACAGCCAGTAACAATTCAATTGACCATCTCTTTATGTCATCTGGTCTTGGCACATTTATTTACCTTTTCTGTCCAACCACTTTTAAAGTTTCCTTAGCTACGCTAAGCATGTAGTTTTATTTATGTATTTGAAATTAATGAATGTTGTTTCCCCATTGAAATTCGAGTAATAAATTAGAAAGAAAAATCCTTTAATTGATTGGTTTATGGGGAATCATCCATAATTAATGTATTAAAGCAGTAACATTTGTTGGGACCTAGAAAATTTCATTACATTTAATATCAGTTTTGGCTCTTGTAGGGTTCAGAGAAGATTTCTGTATTCAGGTGGGTGTCATTCTTTTGGTGCGTGGAGTCAAATATCCTCTTAAGATATTAGTTTTTGGAGGATCAGAGATGTCTACTGATAGACTGAATGCTGAATTGTCAAAGAAGACATCACTTTTGGGTTTAAAACTCTGGGTTCTGATAGGAATTTCTGTGGGGGCGTTTATAGTTTTGATTCTTTGTGTTCTATCTGTGTGGGTTACATTTAGGAGGAAAGCTAGAAAACCTGCAGACAAGTTTGCCCTTTCCCAAATACCAAACATATCGAAAGATATTAGAGTCGACAAGGTTGGAGTTCAAAATTTCAATGATCAACCAGAAAATTTATTTCTGAATGTGCGTGATGAATCAAATGATAAAAATTCAGAGAAGATGCTAGTGCATTTGGGAATGAGCAAATCAAGTGATCCTGATAACATCAGCCAATGTAGCTCTATTTTTCATCACGAAAGAGCATGTAGTTCACAGTCAGGGGAAGAAGGAAGCTCTGGAACCGCACGAAAGCAGTCTTCGCTTTCATACGCAGGGATTGTGACAGCCTCCCCTTTAATTGGCTTGCCAGAGTTTTCGCACCTTGGATGGGGCCACTGGTTCACTCTCAGGGATCTTGACTTTGCAACAAATCATTTTGCAACAGAGAATATACTTGGTGAGGGTGGTTATGGGGTTGTGTACAAGGGTAAACTAATTAATGGAACTGAGGTCGCTGTGAAGAAGCTTCTTAACAATCTGTAAGCTTACAGTGAAATTGATATCCATTTTGATGTTGTGGCAATACCTATATAATAGTTCATCACGGTTCAATTTTTCAGGGGGCAGGCCGAGAAGGAATTTAGAGTTGAAGTGGAGGCAATTGGTCACGTTCGGCACAAGAATCTTGTGCGGCTCCTTGGTTATTGTATTGAAGGAGTTCATAGGTATAATTAATCTGCCTGCATCGGTTTATTATTTTCATGCTATGTTCTCTGACGTTTGCTGATATCATGCTATTTACAGAGCTTCTAATTATGTATACATTATTTCTTAAAACACCAAATCTTTGTATCCCATGGCACAACTGTATTTGTCATTTGGAAGCACACATTTTCACTTTAAATTTTTGTGGTGCAGGATGCTGGTGTATGAATATGTAAATAATGGAAACTTAGAACAATGGCTTCATGGGGCAATGGGTCATTGTGGTACCTTTACTTGGGAGGCTCGCATGAAGGTTCTTCTTGGCACTGCTAGGGCGTAAGCTCACACCTGTTTTGACTTGGCTTTATACACTATAAAGACCCCAGCGTTTACTATTGTATTGAATGTCAAGTTTGATTGCATGTTGAGCAACTTTTTAAGTTTGGGGCCACTTTTGATCCATTTATTGTTCACCATGCCATATGAAAACTCAACTAAGCCATAGCCTTGAACCTGTTCAGGCTGGCTGCTGGCTGCTGGCATTTTTATAAGCTTCAACATATCATGCTCTGCATTTTCCTTTGCTTTCTGGATTTATGTTCTTCTCCAAACTTGCTCAGGACTATATTTGATGCTAGATATCGAATTGGAATTTTATTTTCTTGTTCTTCCTTAAATTTGATTGTAGGCTTTCTTATCTGCATGAAGCAATTGAACCAAAGGTTGTTCACCGAGATATTAAATCAAGCAATATCCTGATAGATGGTGAATTTAATGCAAAGGTTTCTGATTTTGGGCTGGCCAAGCTTCTTGGTACAGGGGAGAGTCACATCACAACTAGAGTTATGGGTACATTTGGGTAGGCTTTGATTTTCATTTCCCTTTACTAATGCTTTTCGAATCTATACAAGTATCTACTTACTTAGACAAGTTTCTGTTTTGCTAACCAGTTATGTAGCGCCAGAATATGCCAATACTGGCTTGTTAAATGAGAAGAGTGACATTTACAGCTTTGGTGTCCTGCTGCTTGAAGCTGTAACTGGAAGGGATCCTGTGGACTATGGCCGGCCTGCTAATGAGGTATTACAGGTTTGTTATAAGGATTTGAACATGGAGTTTTTTCTATCCTTAATCTAGAAATCCTTTCCTCACTTGTTCTCTCACATCCAGCTTTTAGATAGATTTGTAAGAATATTTCCTGAGCACACTGTATTTGCATGGCAGGTCAATCTTGTTGAGTGGTTAAAGATGATGGTGGGGATGAGAAGAGCAGAGGAAGTTGTGGATCCAAATCTTGAAGTGAAACCAGCAACTCGTGCTTTAAAACGTGCTCTATTGGTTGCACTCAAGTGTGTGGATCCTGATGCTGAGAAGAGGCCTAAAATGAGTCAGGTTGTACGCATGCTTGAGGCTGATGAATACCCATTTCGTGAGGTCTGGTCATTACATCTTGATTTTTTTGCCTTTTGACATGTTAAGTGGCAGTATCCTTCTAACAATGGTCATACTTGCACGAAGTTAGTATTTCTTGGACTGAGTAATATTTTGGGTGATCATATCATATTTAACAGAGTTATGCTAGGTTACAGATTTAGATCTGGCATGTACACAACGAGAGAGATTAGGGAATTTCCATTTTCTAATTTGTATCTAGTAATTTAATTGGTTTCATAACTATATGCATAGGATCCGTGTTGCTCTGTTCCTGTGACAAGATCTTCAAAATACTGTTTGTCTTAACCTGCTTAGACTTGTTCGCTTTTTTTTTTTTTTTGAGACCTGATAAGCTTCACATTCTAGTGCAACTGTAATCCTTCCGTCCTAAAAAGCTGCACTTTTCTTACTTAATTTTGTGTCAAAAGCTTTATGAACTTCTTGTTTCTTTTCTATTAAAACATTCTCTCCCCTAAACCTACGCTTGAATTTCTGCTCGAAACAGTCAAATAAAACAAGAGGTCCAAATCATTTATAGATTGCTGAATCATATTAGTTTACATTACAAATTTTATATATGTTTCAGGATCGTAGAAACAGAAAGAGTCGTACAGCAAGCATGGAAATCGAATCAATGAAGGAGTCTACAGAAATGGAGAATAATGTGGCGGATACGAAGAGCAATGTATCTGAGACAACTCATGGACAGGACTAACAAATATGAGTCAGTAGAAAATTTGGTTTCTGACTGGTGATTCGATACCCGCATTAACTCGTGGTGTCGTGAACCTAGAAGATAAGTGAATCAAAGGTATCTTATATATTGGACTGCAAGTCTTGGCCTAGCTGGTGTTGATACTGCCTTTTTGGAGGGATCCATGAATGCTTCCGAAGGAGTGCCCAAAATTCCGAAAATGGGAGAAAAGTGAGGTTCTTAATGTACAGTTGTTTGCTGAGCTTTAATGTACTCCCATAATCATTCTTGGAATGGTGAATTTATTTATTTTGACTCCGTAAAATGATCTTCCGGTCTTACAGTTAAAGCAGTTTTTGATTTTCTTTTACATCACAAACTTTCTCCATTTGATTGATTGAATGCTCGATCTTCATATGCTTTTTGTGTCGCAGGCGTTGACGATTTTCCTTCTATATTAGATTGAATGCCCATATTTCATTATTTCCTCCTCCTTGCATGCATTTGCATAGGAACATTCTCGTCTATGAAAAGTTACCTTTAAATGCGTTTAACCGGCTAAACGAACAAGAATACCTGTTCAGCATGATGGCGTCCAAAGATGAGGTCTTTGGTGTTCTGTTTAATCAGAAGATAGTAGTGTAATATTATACTCGAGGCAAGATGAAAGCATCCAAACTCTTTTGCTTGCTAATTAAGAAGGGCGTTTTCTTTGTTAATCTGCTTGTGAGGCAATATCCAACCCTGTTTTTATGTCATTCTGGATTGATCAGCTAAAAATGAAGATCAGAGCTTAAAAGCAGACCATTCCTTCCGGCGGGCTGCAGCAGCTAATGTTGTGCAACACAGTCAAACTTTTCAATCAATTATAGGGGTATGGACTATTCTTGTCGCCATCGGAAGAAGATTCAGTACCTTGAAATGCAGATTGATTCCACTTTTTCACATTATGGCGATAAGAAAATATTGTGTTCATATCGGTTGGTGTCAGCGAAAAGTTGTTCTTTTGGCTCCACTCATGCATTTTTCTTACCGTTTCCACTTCGGAACAAGTTGGCCACAAAGTTTGAACTAGAAGCGGCTCCATGTTTTTGACATTTTTTTCCACCACCTCCATGTACATGCCGTAAATTAGCCTCCACTTATTCCTGTGTTCTTCACCTGCCGAATTTATCTATCTTTCCGTTCTTTTGTCGGTATTGAAACAGCATCAAGCATCACGCCTTTATTTCACTGTTTAAAAGTTTCACGCTGGCCACTTGTGTTCCTATGTTCCACAGCAGCGTAGCCCATTTGTCGAAGTTGTATGTTTCATTCACGCAAGCGAGGTGTGGCTTCACGTGGGGACCTGAAGGTTTGGGTAGAATAATAGGCAATCGCTCTCGTCAAATGGTTTCATCATTGTTGTTTGTTACAAATACTCCCTCCGATTTATAATAAGTGTCGTTTTAGATACATTTTAATTATTCAAAATAAGTGTTATTCTTAACTTTATATGCATGTTTGTAATTTTACTTCTAAAATTAACCTTTAATTTCTCTCTTATCTTAATTACACAGATCACAATTTCAAGGCAATTTAACATGCAAAATCTAAGTGATAAAATAATTTTTCTCTTCACGAGGTAACTTCTTGGAAGTATTAATAAGGGTATATTTATAATTTTATTAGCTTTCTTAATAAGTGTGTATTTTTTTTAAAACGACACTTATTATGAATCGGAGGGAATAACTGATTAAGCAAAATTAGCACAAATCATTTATTTATGCGAGTTATGTAACATTTTAACCGCATAAAATAATATTTATAATTTGACTATGATTCATGAGGAATTGTAGATGTCAGACTAGTAAATATTTTAAACATTATCTTTCAAAAAAAGTATTTTAAACATTGACCATCCATGTAAAAAGTAATAATATAATGTTATTGACTTGTTAATCTACACAAAAGCTTTAAAACAGTTTATATTAATTGAGTTAAAGACAAGTTTGCGTTCAAGTGTTATTATCTTTCTGAAGTCTAAAGGGTAGCAGGCAAAACTATTAGACGTAGATGAAGAGTAAACTTTCATTTAACCTTTTGGTTTAATAGATTCATCATTTTCAAAGAGAGAACTAAAGTATGGAGTAAATTAGTATTACGCAGAGTCTAAATCATAGGTATTCTGACGTGCTACATGGAGATAGCTTCTTGGCAGTGCAAGTGACAATATACATGTTTGTCAAAATTATAGATATCTCAAATCCTCGACTGCCCTTGATTTTGGTTGGCATGTTACAATATTTAATATGACCAACTAATATTTGAGTAATGATCATATTTATTATCAGGGGTGTGCGACTAAGTTTATATTGAAGTTATATATATATATTTATAAACATATACAAGTGTAATTAATCTCACATTTTTTTGTGGCTTTTGAAATTATTATTCCACAATATTAGTTTGTGAGAGGGTAATATTGAGATACTCTAAAATTTTCTACATCTTCGTTGTGCCTAGGAGGCCTTTGAGGATCATTGTACTCTCTTTTTACTGTAGTAAACTTTTGACTAGCTTGTCATCACCGTGATTTGTCCTCCACACTGAGGGTTTTTCGTGTGAATTTGGTGTGTCTTTGATTATTGTTTTTGCTCTTTACTTCTCTTATTTTTTTCAATTGAATTGATCTTGATATTTTGCCTATGTACTAAAATCCTAACAAGAGGTTCTACAATTTTTGCTACCTATTAAAAATCCTTACAGGTGGTATTAAAGCATTCTATTCTATTGAGAATTTAAAATGTGGATCATCACCAAGTTTGATATTGAGAAGTTTGATGGGACAATCAACTTTTCCATCTGAAAGATTAGATGAAGGTCGTTTTACCTAGAATAGATTGAAAAGAGCTTTGGAAGGAAAATCTAAGAAACTAGGCAAAATGATTGATGAACAATGGGAGGAGTTATATGAAAAGGCGTTCTTCGCCATACAACTTTGCTTGTCCAAGGATGTTCTATGTGAAGTGGTAAATGAAACAACTGTTGTGGGCCTGTGGTTAAAATTGGAGTCTTTCTATATGACCAAGAACCTTTCAAACGAGCTTTGTCTCAAGACGTCTTTATATGCAATATGTATGGCTAAGGATACTCCTATCCAATCTCATCATAACGAGTTTAATTATATTGTCATGGACTTAGGGAAATATTGATGTGAAAGTTGAAGACAAGGACAAAACTATTTTGTTGGTAGCCTTACTCCTTGGTTCTTATAAACACTTCAAAGAAATCATGTTGTATAGAATTGATGATACCTTATCTTTTGAAGATACCAAATCTAACTTACTATCCAAGGAAACATTTGATCTTGAGCTTTGTTTTGAGAATAATTTGAGGGTTTGGCTATGAAAGGGAGATCCCAAGACAAGGGTAGTAATAGTAATTCAAAGAAATTTAGGTCCAAATCGAAAGGATGTCAATTCAACAAAAAATGTAGTAAATGTAAGAAGTTTGGACATGAATTTCTGGATGTTACAAGTTGAAAAATAAGTAAGAGAATGAGGTGAAAAAGAAAAAACCCTAAAAATCCACTGAAGCTAGTGTTGTTGAGACTAATTCTAAAGGTGATGTTCTGTTATCTATTACTTCTATTGATAAGAAGAGTAAAATATAATGGATTCTTGATTTGGGATGCACATTTCATATGTGTTCTTATAGGGTCTAATTTGTTACTTTTGAACCTGTTAATAATGGTGTTGTTTTGATAGGTAATGATGCCCAGTGCAAAGTAAGTGACATTGGTAGTATTTATATGAAAACTTATGATGGTGTTGTCAAGACTTCATCCAATGCTCGTTATGTTCCTGACTTGAAATAGAACTTGATTTTTTTAGGCACCTTTGAATCTCTTGGGTACAAGTACACGACTGAAGGTGGAGTTCTTAAGGTTTTGAAAGGTTCTCTTTTCAATTTTAAAGTTAACCATTTTGGTAGTCTTTATGTCTTGCAAGGTTCAACAAGGTTTTTTAGTTGTTTCCTCTCATATGCCTAATTCTAATGTCACCAAATTATAACATTGGGTCATATAATTAGTAAGAAAGACATGACAATTTTGAGCAAAAAAGGTCTTCTTGGAGATCAAGGCATTGATAAGTTGGAGTTTTATGAAAATTGTATTTTCGGGAAACAAAAAAGAGTTATTTCTATACTGCAACTCATTGTAGAAAATATATTCTTGAGTACTTATATTATGATTTATGGGGTCCTTTAAAAGTTCTTTCTTGTGGAGGAAAAAGAATTTTTATGTCTATTATTAATGATTTTTCTTGTAAAGTTTGAGCTTTTTTAGGCATAAAAATGAAGCCCTCTATGTATTTAAAAGGTGGAAAAATCTTGTTGAAAACTAAACAAATAAAAAGGTTAAAAAGTTTATCTCAAACAATGAGTTAGGGTTTTATGATGTTGACTTCACTAAATTTTGCACATATCATGGTATAACCAAACATAAGACACTTATAATCTCAAAAGAATGGTGTTGCGAAATGGATGAACAAAATTCTTCTAAAAAGGTTTCATTGTATGCTCTCTAACGGTAGCTTGTGGCATTGACATGATTTTTTGGTTGAGGTGGTCATTGCTGCTTATTATTTGGACAATCGATCTCTACACTACTCTCTTGACCTTATAATCCTAGAAGAAGTATAGTCATGTAATTCTGTTAACTATCCTGTTTTGAGAATTTTTAGATGTCTTGCATCTGTACATGTTAATGATGGTAAGCTTGCACGTAAAGCTAAAAGTGTATATTTCTTAGTTATGCATCCAAGTTTAATGTATACTATTTATGGTGTTTTGATTCCGAATCTCGCAAAGTCATTCTTAATAGGGATGCTACTTTTCATGAGGATGTTTTACTTTATCATAAAACATATTCTACTGTAAACGATCTAGAAAGGGGGTTGAATAGATCTTTAATCTTTTTCGTAGAATTCTACAATAAAATCAGAAATTAATTCACACAAAACCAATTTAATTAAAATCAAATGTAAAGAGTAGAGGGAAGAAAGGCAAACGCTGTTTTTATAGAGGTTCGGTGCTAAGACCTACGTCCTCTACCTAAGCTCCCACTTAGGATTTGGCAAACCACTTTACTACACTTTTTAGTTCAGTGTGAACTACTTGACTTCCGGCTCAAGCTACCTTACAACCACTTGATTTCCGGCTCAAGCTAACCTAACAACCACTTGATTTTCGGCTCAAGCTACCTCACAATCTGATTTGACTTCCGGCTCAAATCCTACCACAAGAGTGATTCTACTCTAATCACTCAACTCTCAAATACAATGATATAAAGATGTAAGCACAATGCTCAATACAGATTGGAAATAAGATAAGAGCAATTTAGAGCAAGTCTTGAGCAATCTCTCTTTTTCTTTGGCTTTTGGACATATATATGTTGATCTCTTGATCTTCAACCATTAATGTGCAGGCTTTTAGAAGATTTTTGATGTTAGAAACTCTACTAGCCATTGCTGATTGTCTCCTAGCCGTTGCATGATTTGTTCTTTCCATTTGTGGCTAATTTCCCTCGTCAGAATCACTTGCTGTACTCATAAGTCGACTTGTCAAAGTGTGTAACTCGACTTGTCGATCTCCATAACTCAACTTGTGCAGTGTAACTCGACTTGTGACAGGTTTTTCGTAAAAACTTCTCTGCTCTTAGATAACTCGACCTGTGCAGTGTAACTCGACTTGTATCAACATATAACTCAACTTATGTCAAGATATAACTCGACTTGTGTTAACATCTTTCACCTCTGCTCTTTGATAACTCGACTTGTATAATATAAGTAAAATGTAAGTCGACTTGTAGCTACCTCCAACGGATACTTCCAATCAAATCTCCCATAATCTTCATTTTAAATGTCTCAATCATGTTGAAGATTGTTTCCTTTTTGATTCCTCAATGATTTATTATTTCCTTCTTTATTTCTTTCCATCCAAAACACCTGTAAAAAATTTCTTAACCAATTCTATATATTTTATTATTATAAAAACATAAGTAGGATTAATTTGTCAACAACCATTTGTCTAACAATCTTTTCCTCTCCTAACTCTGCTTGCTCTTCCTTTATTGCTTCTAGGTTCTCTAAATGATCTCCACCCTCTGAAGGAATGCACAACTCCTCCTCTGTATCACTCTCTTGTTGGTTAAAAATTCTTGCAGACATTAGGACTTCCATTCTCTCCGCTAAGAGGCCTAATTGATCATCCAAGGTCTTGCAGCTACTCCTCGTCACTTGCTGGAAATGAAGAGTGCTTGTCGCCAAACTCATTACGATCCCCTCCAACGATATCTTATTAGCATATGGTGGTGGTGGAGGGGGAGGCTCTGGCTCAAAGTAGGATTGATCTTGATGATAGCTCGGTGGAGAAGAAAATCTGTACTGTGTATCCTGCAAAACAGGATACGTAAAAAAAGAATAACCCAAAAATGAGCAAACTTTACATACCTTAGCTTGTTGGTCATCCCTCGGTACTTACGAAGCTAAGGTTGTGAAATCTGTGACTTGATAGTCAAAACTGGAAGTAGCAATAGATGGAAACTCATTATCATAATAAGGATAATATGAAAAATCAGAATCAAAAGTATACTGATAGTGAGCCATGCTGCTAAAAGATAAAAAATTTAGAAAAAGCTGTGGAACTAAAACAAACAGAAGACAAGGTAACCAAATGCAACAAAACCAAAAATAAAACAAAAACAAAAACAAAAACATCACTAACAAAGCCGTCAAGAAATTTCCCAACAACGGCGCCAAAATTTGATGAATGTTGTTTCCTGCAACCAAATATAAAAAGAAACCAACTTCCTACAACACAAATTAATGTAATAGTGGAAAGTAGGATGTTGTTCCCACGAGGAATTTTTAACGATAAACGTTAGCGATTTTAAAACTAAAAAAAAGTAACGAAATGGGGGTTTTGTAATTGTGAATTAAACAAAATTAAATTGGGAATTGAAATTGAAAAATACTAAAAACAAAATAATGAGAATTTAACAATCAATAAAAATAAATCTTGGTTTCCAGTCTCCTTCATTATTGAACTTGCGTTGATCATCGACACTAAAAATAACCACTTTATTAGTTTAGCATTCATCTTGGTAAATTTCTTTACCTATTTTCTCCTATGTTTAGTTAACCAAAACATGTATTTGAATTAACCCTTATTAATTAATAACCTGGATACGATCTCAGATTTAATTAATTAATAGCTTTACGAATCAAGAAAATTGACGAACTAGACAACATACGATGTACATTTAGCCTAAACAATTATTTTTCCTAGAACTATGTCCCTAACGTAGTAGACAAAAATCCTAATTGCTACTTTTGATTAAAAGAATTGAACGCCAACTTTTTTAATCTAGCGATTAATTGAATAAAAACATGAAATAGTTGCGCACCTAACTGTCTAATTAAACAATCAAATAATAACCTAAAAAAATAATTGATACTTGACTAATAAATCGATTGAAATAAAGAACAAAATCTCACAACATGCGAAATTCAATAACTAAAATTCTATAAACCAAGAAATAAAATTTAATTATCCAACATCATAATTTCTCAATCTATTCCAATTGTTACTGACATAGGGACTGTCATCCTTCTTTGGTTGCTATCTATTGCCATCTTCTTGTCTACGTTGTTCACGCCGTTGTTGCGTGATTTCTCAATTTAAAGCACTGCCGCCTCGTCCTTGTCTCCTCTACTGTCGCGTATATTCCTCCTCTACTCTAGCGTGATTTTTTTCAATTTGAAAACACTGCCGCCGCCTCCCGTCACTCTCCCTCTCTCTTTTCTTTTTAACCACAACACCTAAAACCCTTGCTCTAGCGTTCCCTCTCACGTGCGTCTCCACCTGGCTGTATTGATTTAATTCTCCTTTTGATTTTTGCGTCATTTCCGTCTCAACGCCGCTGTTGTATTAATTGTCCCCCAATTTGCCACCATAAATCCCTTGTTTTATCACGTGTTGTGACTTTTCCAGCTGGCTGTCTCCACTTGATTTGCTGCGTCCCTTGACTTAATTTGCTTCCACGTTGCGCCTCTCTTTAATTGCCTTCGTTGATTTCATTTTGTTTTGCTCCTATTAAAATCCCATCCTCGTCCTTTGCTGTGCGTTTTGAGCAAGCCAACGCAGATTACTCAATTGCTTTTCCACGTTTGCTTTTGCTCTCCTCTTGTAGCTAATTCATGGACCCAGCTGATTTGACAATTAAAACCTTTTAAACCTGCTGCTCATCCCTTGTTGCATCGTTTCTGTCCTTTGTAGCTTTAGACTTCTAACTAGCTGTGTTTTACGTTTCTTATTATTGCACTTGATCATGTTTAATTAAGGTCAACATCTAATTCAGCTCTTTTTACTTTAAGATTGTCGCAGTTTTTTTATTTGGTTTCAAAATACACCTTATCATAAAATAATATTAATTTTCATTAAATACAACTTCAAACATTAAAAATAAAAAAAATTAACACAAAAAAATATATAAAATAACGACACTAACATGTGTTTTGCCAAATGAAGAAGTTTTTGTCCTAAGCTAGCTTTTATCCCTCAGTACATGCTACAACAACTTTTAATTGTTTTCTTTTGTGATTTTGTAAAATCAGGTAAAGATTATACTAGCCTAGTTTTTACTCATCGGGTTATGCTTTTATTCTCTCGTTAATTTTTCAAGCAGTATCAGAAAGTTGTAAAGCTAATATAAAGCTCATGATCCTCATTATTTTCGTGTGTAAGAGAAAAAATTGAAACCCACCGTCAATAAAAAAGACTCAATACCATTTTTCAGATTTCGTGTGTGGTCATCACGTTCAGCTTGCAATTTTTATTTCTTAGGAGTTGAATAGTAGTTGTCGGTTCTGATATATTGAAAATCTGAAGTTTGATTATTTGTTTTTTGTATAAGAAAGTGGGAAAAATTCATCAGTACACAACTTTCATTTTTCAATCCACATGTTCTACCTACATTGTCACTTTGTTTCAATTTCAAAAATAGATTCAGCACTTTGAAGAGTGAGTAGCTAAGGCAATACATACACAAAACAGAAGTTTTTTTGAAGTTCATTTCGGGTCCAAAAGGTAAACACATCATTTCTAAATACACCATACATATATGCACAAACACAAATTCGTGTGAGGAATCAGAGTTATATCTTACATCATACATTTAGCAGATTATAGAGTCAAAATAGAAGAGGAATTTAAGAAGTTCATTGCAGCAGAATTACCTCTTGTTTTGGAGCAGACGTGAACAAGGACTGAAGGTATTCGACCATTTGCCTCATCCATCATTCACGCTCGACAGGTTGTGCAGTAGAGGGGTCATCTTCAATCCTTCATGGAGGCATCTGCAAGACAGATTAGGATTCCACAAAACAGTCCGCAGAACAAAGGGTTCCCATATCTCTTGAGACCTTAACCTGACGTATAAAAACTAGCTATCATAAACTTGGTCTTTAGTTAGCTTATACTCACTTTCAAACGCTACAAACACAATAGGTTGGACTTTTCCTCCTCAAGCCATCTAAATAAATGCCAAGGGATTAAAAAAAAAACAACAACTAGAGATGAGGAAGGAAACATAAAAAGAAAGTAGTGTATTACATGAAATTTATATATTTTTATTTTTTAAATCTTTGTTGCATATATCTGTCATCTATGTTTAATTTTTGATGGGAGAGTTAATATAGATAGTGACTCAGAATTCATTTTGAACATTTCTAAAGTTTTATAATCTACTTTT